>WOGO01000287.1:0-25926 GCA_015342085.1 Leptinotarsa defecta
CGAGTTGATACAGCTCCTCCAGAGTCCACTTCACTACTCCAAACGAGTAGCGTAAGATTGGAACGGCAAGCATATTTGTTGCAGCAAATTTTTTTTCCCCGACAATTCCGATGACCAGATCTGTCGAAGTTTGTGCTGATACTTGCCGCGGAGAGAGTTCTTCACTGCTATTCCCTCTTATGAGTGGCGTTGTTCCACCTCGAGGTAAGTATACGTCTTTTTGGCATCCAAATGGAGTAGGATACTTCCATCTACGAGCTGCATATCTTCTCCGTAGTCCCCGCATCGTTCTCTTTTGAGATGGTCCATTGCACATTTGTCTATCCCGAATTCCATACCGATAGCATGCGTGTACTCTTTCACTACCCTCAAGGACTAACGGAGATCCTTCTCTCTTGAGGCATAAAGTTTAAGATCATCCATATAAAACAAATGGGTGACCTTATGCCTCCGGTTTCCGGGGGTGCCACAGTTATACCCTCGAGTATTTCTGAGCACAACGGATAATGGCAATAGTGAATGCAGAAAAGAAGGGGGCTGAGGGAATCACCCTGAAATACATCCCCTTTTATTATTGAAAATAATTATTATTATTTTTGAAAATAATAAGTTTTATATATGCAAAGTTTTTTTGCAGATAGAAGTTTGCAAGTGCATTGAAAATTGCATTAAGAAAAACTTTTTCCATAACTATTTTCGCTACACTGGGAAATAACCCCAATTTTGGAATTGTATTAGAAAAAAATAAAATTTAACAAATATTGCTTTTACCGTGACTACTTTATAACCACTTGAGTAATTATGAAAAGGCACTCCTTTGCAAAGCCAATATTCGAAATCGACCGCCGACGAGATTCATTCTCTGTCTTTCTCTGCAGCTTTCACCGCAAGACAATTAGTGAAATTAAAAACCCAAAAAGAAAGTATTCGTGATTCCCATAGGTCTGATCAGTGGTACTAAGGTTATCGCTTTTTCTTGCATATGCTTGTCCCTCAGGGACATCTGTATCCACTCATGCATTCGTGGTTGAGCCCAACACCACTTATGAAACCTAGGTTTCATTTCTGAACTTTGGTTTTTGAATATAATTGTTGACAATCAGATGTTTCTAAAAAGGTTGTGAAGTTTTGTATATTACTGAAAAACTATAATTGTTATATTTGAAAAAATATTTTTGTTGTGAAACTTTCAAAAGAATCCGATATTTCCTCCTCCGCAAAAACCTTTTTTTAAATTCACTGTTATTATTAGTTTTTGAGAAATAAAGACCCATTTATTCAAGAATCTTCAATTAGAATTGTCACTTTTGCAACAGTTTTCCACATTTTTCTAAATGTGGAAAACTGTTGGATAGTTTTTATCGGCTCATTTTGGGTATTTTCACCTTTCAAAATCTGAAAAATATAAAAATCGTAACGAAGAATTTTATATATGTGCAGAAAGGGTAAAGTTTTTAGTTCTCCCCGATGAGTTACCGCGTCATATCCTTTCAAACTGCAAAAGTGTTCTGATTTCCATGAATTATAATATCATTTTCCGCCGCTCTGTCTTGCATTTCCATTATCTGAAACGTTCCAGATTTTCTTGAAATGTAGCAAGTACCGCTCATAATAACTTCTCACAACTTTGTTCGCTCGTGGAGCTGTTTTTGTGACAGATCCTTCGTTTTCTCTAACCAGAAAATGCTGAAGTATACGGCAAGAAGATATTAAACCGATGTTTAATTGTGCTGTCTCACGCCATGATGACGCTTTATTAATAGGCCACTTTTCTAATGACAAAAGCAGCTCGAGGGTATCGCACGGAAAAATTATTATAATCAGTCAAGTTGGGGCGAAAACGGAACAAAATACTATTGAAATATAATGAAAGAGTGGTTGTTGTTATCTGTCGTTAAAAAAAAAGTCTATTCAAAATCTGTTTTTCCGTTAATCAGCTGTCGACCTCATACGAATGACAACTCACAGAAGTAGAGAAACTTGTGCGAGCTAAGGACTAACGAGGTCTTACCTTTTAACATGTGATTCCTAACACGGTTGCAGAATCATTCCAGCTTCAACCAGATGAATTTTCTCGAGAAAAATATCTGGTCGAGGTGGGAATCGAACCCACGGCCTTCCAATCGTGAGTCGGGCGCACTACCACCGCGCCAAATTCCACAACGGAATATTTTTGAATTATTAACGCCATGTAGTATGAGACAAACGATGGCACTAATAACTCTAGAGATCATATCAGGTGATCTGGTGGGACACGTCTATCTATCTACCGGGTTGGATAATTGACGAACGAGTTTTCAAGTGATGTTACGTTTTAGCAAGACGAGATATCTCCTGATTACGACAGAATGATTCAAAAATGAATGGCTAGATACAGAATGGTGCTATAGAATGGTCCGCTAGATCACCTGATATGGCGCCCTTAATGTTTTTGTGGGCGTTTGTGAAAAATTAAGTATACGTTACACAATCGCAGTCAATTTCATAGTACATGGATAGAGTAGGTGGTGCTTCTATTCGAAAGATTCTGATTAACGGAAAAACAGATTTTTTTTATAATTTGAAGAATTTGTAAACAAACTACACTAGAGTCAGGAATAGAATAGTGAACGTTTCAAACATTTATTGGGGTGAAAAAGTGTGGGTTTTGAATACAATTCTTGAAATTATGATATTTATCGTTTGTAAATTTTCAAAACAGATATAAAACTGTTAATTACTCAGGAACGACTAATCTTATTTCCAAAATCAAAGTGTTGGCATAGATGATTGGAATAATTATTTAACAAAATATCACAAGACCCTCTCGACGACGAGTGATATCACACTATTGTTATAAATTTTGTCCGACGTTGCTATAATTGGGAAAGGGGAGGGGACATGTATACACGGTGTTTATTTAACATGCGGCAAAAATTTGAAGAAGTATTCCTTGATTTTTGATAGGGCGCTTCGTTTCGAAGATATTGAGCGAAAACGAATTTCGACAATAAAAATTTATTACCGAAAATTAAATGTAATGTTTCTTAATCTACTAGAAGAACTATTGAAATGAGTACCCCCGCTCGGATGCAAGAATCCAATCTTCTCCTCAACAACTCCCGAAGTCTTTCAAAAACTCCAAGATCGTTTCTAATTGCGTTACATCCAGAAAATTGAATGTCTGCAGCTGTTTGTAGTAATCGGATTGTTGTTGATAGAAACCAACGGAATTGTTAGATTTTTTATTACTTGGTAGGTCCAGTGTAGTACGCTATACTTTTATTTCGGCTACGTTAATAATTCAAAATTACCAAAATTGTTTATGTCGATTTTTTTTTCGCTCCGTATCTTCGAAACAAAGCGCCCCATCGAAAATCATCACAGGACAAAATATCCTTAGATTAGTCCAAGGAATAGTATTTGTTTAAATGTATTTCATAGGTGATTGAAGAGCTTATTTCGGGAAAATTAAAGTTAGTGATTCAGGTATCGGATATTTTTCAATTTCTGAAGTATCGAAAAAATGGGATTCATTCAATTGAAAATTTTTAAAATTTTATATTCTGAATGAATACATTTTTGAAAATTTAGACGCAACTGAATAATAATTCCTCTATATGCAATTTAATGAAAAAATTAATAGGTACCTATAGGGTCTTCCAACAGGGACTTCCGAACTTTGACAGTTGATAACGGCCATCTAACTGAAGCTATATCAATTAAATTAGTTGTCATTTTTTCAGTCTGTTCTAGTCTATTCAGTCTGCCAAATTATCATAGACTGCTACAGCATTCAAACTACACGTACAAATAATGAAATTGTTTTATCAAAATGGGTCTTCTGTTCGGGCAACGTACTGCGCGTTTCGCTCATCTACTGAAAACATCGCCGCTATCTGTGAGAGTGTGCAGGAGACTCCGAGGCCGTCGATCACGAACACTCGACCAGGACCTGAAGGTAAACGACCACAGGCAAAGACGTGAGTTCGCTAAATGGGCTCTGAAGCAATTGGCAACTAACTCAATCCACATGAGATTAAATAGCCTCTAATGCATTCCGAAAAAGTCAATGCTGGTGGGATCATATTGCGTCATATAGACCAATGACGCCACCAGCGTCATATTTCTTTGAAAATGATGATTACAAACTCCTTTTGGCCTGAACAGAAAGATCTGGACACTAACGACATGTGGTGGAAAGTCATCTTCATTTCAAGCAGGTTGGAGCCCAGCTCCCTTACCCTTAGGACAGATGCTCGCCAGAAGGACGAGTGGGTCAAGACTGATTTTTTGCGGCGGTACGAAAGTTCTCAGACATCATTACCGCCCTTCACGGTGAACCCCTACCTGGCTGGGGTGTTTGGATGAAGATATTGTTCATCTTCTAACGGAGGACATGAGGGCCTCATTCGACAGAGTGCCTGGGCCTTCTATATCGGGAGGGGTCGTCTACAGTATAATCCATAGCTTCCTTGACTAACGGATTTTCATGGTTTTCGACACAATCAAGGACTTGCCGATTACTCGACTGAATGGACGACATTCGGTGTCAACAGGACGGCGCTACGTGCCACACAGCTCAAATCACATTGGATGCATGAACGATTTGATGGCATGGTCATAACACGTGGAGGTTCTGTGAACTGGCCACCGAGATCGTACGATTTGACCCTCTAGACTTTTTCTTGTGATCAGGAGGATCACGCGATAAGAGAGCCTACTGGTTGTAATATTCTAGTGTGGTCCTACGTCAGGTGATGCACTACCTGTTATCACGTGGTAAGAAAGCCTACTGCACTATCTCTTACATATTAAATGTCAAGTCGCTACTGCCTCATGCGGTAATGAAAGTACCGTTGTATATCTATACTCTGTCCGTACGAGCAACAGGGTGCTCCAAAATATTATGATGCATTGTGCACGTGATCTTCCAAGCAAGGCAAAAATTTTAAACTTTAAAATTACGTATATGTATATACCTGTATTGAGGCGTTCTGACCGTATAAAAGGACATACAACAGGATGACACGTTCAGTTTGAGTAGAGCCTAGATGATGATAGTACGACCAGCTATCGAAAGCGCTCGCATATAATTAAATAGAAGTTATAAAGCTTCAAATCCTTTTTGTGACTTACATTATATGTATATATCAAAAACGAAACAATTCCTGGACACAACACTCCAAAAAGGGGGACAAACCGCGGACACGTGTTTCTGGCTATTGGCCTCATCAGCACGGTGCAGCCAACTGTAAAGATGGGCAACACTTGTTTGCCGAAAGCAAGAAACAACACATACGCACGGAATCAACAACAGGAGCACATTTGTGGTTCCAGTTAGAAGCCCTAGAATTCCCTACGAGATCATGTTAGATGTAGCCTGGAAATTCTAGGTATTCTTGCTAGAACCACAAATGTGCGGTTCGCTCCTGTTGTTGACTCCGTGCGTATGAGTTGTTTCCTGCTTTTGGCAAACAAGTGTTGCCCATCTTTACACTTGGCTGCACCGCGCCCCTTTTTGGAGTGTTGTGTCCACGAACGAATTGTTTCGTTTTTGATTTGTATCATGTCATGCACACTCGATGAAATCGCTGAAAGGAAAAAGTATTTTCATAACAACTATTTTATTTGAACATTGAATTACAAGAAAATCACTTTTTCCCATTCAGTTTGTACTCCGAAAATTTTTTGTTTAATAGCGAAGAAGTAGAAAGCCAGAAGAAGAGAGTTTTTTTATGGAAAAGGATCATAATTCTTTATCAATACTGATTAATGGAAATATTTAATATGTCTGTTCATGAATGGTAAATATTTCGTGGGATAAATAAATGTGTCAATATTATAAAAGCAATTGAAATTTGTGATATATTTTTTTTTGAAAATTTGGAGCATTGCAGTTTCCATGTTTTTATGATTTCAGAAAAAGTATTCAGCTATTTAAGTGCCGACGAACTAGAAAAGTTGAAAGCAGAAGAAGAGAAAAAAATAGCTACATTATCATCTTCGGAAATAAACTACTCTCATGAATCGGATCATTCAGATGGAGAGTCTGTTTTATCACATCGTTCAAGGTAAAAATTATATTTATTTTATTCTAGTATGGAAAGTTTCAAATATTAAAGAACACCTCATTCAAGTAACCTGTTGAAATTCAATGAAATTGTATATCAGCAACAAGTTCTCTAAACGAACTTAATAAATACTTCGAATGATTCACATTAAAAATAATGTAGTTTTCAGAAAAAGGAAACATAAGAAAACCTATCAAACTCTGCTAAATTCTAATGCTTCTGAACAAATGCAAAAGCAGCATATATGAGGCGTGACTTTGCAAAACTCGCTATATCAAAACAGAAACAGTACGGAAAAATTATTACACTTCTGTTCCTGGAATTCTCAAAATTGTTCACGAATGAATGTAGCATATTTTGCAATGCAACATCTCATATGTAATAGAGGGGAAATTTCAAAGATTTTGATAAAAATTATTTCAACTCTCGAAATATTTATTTGATTATTTACTTCAAAACAATAAAATTATGATGTAATTGAAGGCTTCAAAACATAGTTTTAAAAATATAAAATATTATGCACAAATCGAGTATTTGGCAAATATTCTCTCAATAACACGCTTGAAAACATTATATTTGGCCTTCGTAGAATCCCATTTGACATATGGTATGATTGCTTGGGGTGCTTCTTGTACTTACCTTTCTAATATCCAAAAAAATCAGAATAACATGACAAAAATAACTTATGAAAAACCGAGAACTTACTCAATTGATAACCTTTATGATGAGACAAAACTCTTTGACATTTACCAACCCTACTCAAAAATAATTTTGTTCAAATAGTTCAAAAATAAGCCAGGATTAGTTCCTACAGTACATGCCTTCAGACAAGATACAAAAGTAAGTGCTTAGTAGCATGAACAGAAAAAGTGATAGGACAAAGATGTTATACCTAACTAGAATCCAAGTTATTTAGCGTTCTACCTGATCTCTTAAAAAACGTAAATAGCTACAGTTTTCTCAAACATAAAATACATAAAGAAAAAACCTATTTAAATACATTAATACCAGATATCCCTTTTTTACTGCAGAAGAATAGTTGAATTTTTAAATGATTTAAAAAGAAAAATTCCACCTCATCGTTTTTTCTGTTTTTATCTGTTTTCATCATTTTCAAATCTTTTTTGTTTTGATTATTTTATATTTGAAATAATTGCAGTTTCCCAATATATTCACTGTCCTTCAATTTGTTTTAATGCTTTTATTATATTTGATAGCTGTATAATTTTTCATATTTTAGTTTTAAGTCTACTTTCAAATTTGATCAACAGACTCTAGCAAATATTACTGGCTTTAATTATTGAAAAAATTCCTACGCATAAGTTCGGTTTATTGGGAGGTTTATTGCCACGATATGCTATTTAAAATTTTAAATTGTACCAATAACTAATACATAACCCTCAAATATATAAACATATAAAATGCATCAGTAAAAATATAAGTAGAAGAACAAGGCACAGTACAGATAAATAATAAAAATAGTTGAAAATGTATACAGAAAATTTACAAAATTGAATAAAAATATAAAAGTGAAACTTGGCCAGATTATAAGTTGTTCAATCAAAATTATCATTATAAAACTCCTCCAGACTATAACTAGGTTTTTCATAAAATGAAAATTGAATAGCCTTCTTAAAATTATTGTAATTGATTGTGTTCTTTATATTATTAGGTCAATTATTGAACATTTTGCATCCATTATAAACAAATTATCCTTCACAAAAGCAGAATTTGGTATAGGTAATTTGACTGTATTTTTTCTGCGGCTAGAAAATTGTGTATAGTGTCTTTATCTTTGCCGAGCCGCTCATAAATGCAGTCTATAAGGGCAGAAAAACTGGGATAAGCGTCAAGCTGTGTTCCAAGTATTTTCGATGGTAGGTTCTCAGAAGTTTAGTGTCTGTCTTATTGTAAACGATCTTGAAATATGATTTTTCATCATCTTTTGGAGCTTACTGCTAATTCATTCCAAATTTTTAAAACCAACTCATTCTGAATTTTTAAAAAATTCAGACGGTATGAAAAATATATGTTCAATTTTTTCTTCAAAAACTTTCCTCTTTTCGTAAATGTATGGAGTCATCAAGAAGACAGTCGCACTTTATGGTATGAATCAGTCTCCATCAACATGAGTACTTGACAAAAGTCACTGCGTAAATACCAGCGAGACAGAAGTAGAACCACCTGTTTGTGTGATATTCAAGTTTGCTTGCTAAGTTTTTATGTCGACGTTGGTGGTTTCACCAATCTTTAAAACCGACAACTGATTTAACAGAAGTTCAGAAAGCTATCCGCATGTTTTTAGAAATTATAGGCAGATTTTATATCATTTCTAAAAACATGTGGATTCGTTTTCTGATGCCATTACGGTAGAGCTTTCCAAATTTCTGTTGATGCAGTCATCGATGTTGAAGATTGGTCCAACCACCAATCACTTACAAGTAAACTTGGATCTCTATTCTCAACAAGAATAATATTGAGTAAAAAGTGGTGATAGTGACTCTCCTTATGAATGTGTCATATGTAAGGTCGACAGAAAACTCAAACCACGAATATCAAAGATGAATGGGGGTCCTAACGACAGTTTGTTGGGAAACCAAGCTTCAACTTTGACTGCTGATTATAGTTTGCTTTTGGATTTCTGGGGCTTCTTACAATCTTTTTACAATCTATCTTTATTATATAGTTTTTTTTTTCATTGTGAAATTTGCAGAAAGACAGTGAACCTAATTTGTTGGTCAAAATCAAAACTTGGCTTTGCATTGGATCGCCATTGTAATGCACGCTTATCTTTGATATTCATATAGCGAGTTTTTGCAAATTCGATATATGGTTTCTTCGTAAGTAGATTCATCATTGCTACAACTTACTCAGGGTTATTTGTTATATTTAAGACAGAATGATTCTGAATGTTGCATCCATGGCTATGGCACTGACAAGATTTATGGCAGTTCGAACCAGCGATTCAAATCCAATGTGAATCGCTACTTTCGCACAGGCACCGCTCTGAGAGCGCCTTAAGCATTTTCCTGTAGTACTTTTGTTTTGTCCTTAAAAAATATCTAGTATTAGATTATGGATGCAATGCTTGTGGGTTCTGATGTCATCAAGAATAATTACATTAATTTGAAAAAAAATCAGTTGGTGGTAATAGAAGTATTCATAATGATTTGGAAAGAAATGTTGATGTTCCACTCACACAATGGAAGTTAAAAATAATCAAGAAATTTATTCGTTTCTGACTAGTATGCTTTTATTCTCTTATTTATTTCAAAACAATTTGACATTTTTCCCAAAGAAAAATGTTCCTAAGTTAATTCTCTCATTCTGTAATGCTTCATTTATGTGTGTTTATGAAAGAGATGTGCTTATTGCATAAAATGAACTTCAAATAAAATAAGACCACATTATTTTTATATGAGTAATTCGTGTGATTATTGGTATTACATATCCAGTGAAAAAATTACATAATCTCTAAATGTTTTCAATATTGAAGTATTCTTAATAAACATTACAAGTTCTACCACATTAAAGTTGCTTCGTTGTACGTCTGAATATAAAAGTATAATAAATATCTGTCATCGACCTTCAAATTAACTTATGGAATACATTGATTACTTATCTGCTCAGACCTTCTAGTACTATTGGAATAGTACGCACAGCGAAGGCTGAAAAACGACTCAAAGAAATGATGCGAGAAGAGGGACTACAAACTGATGACGATGACAACCCTTTGTCTCCTGCTGAAGAGAGGGCCCTACGTGCTGAGAAGAGAGCTGCTTGGCGTGCCGCAAGATTGAAATCTCTGGAGCAAGATGCCATTCAAGCTCAAATGGTTATAAAGAGTATGACGGATATCATTGGAGAAGGTGCACATCAGACAATAAATGAAGTATCCCATAAGGAAGAGGTATTTATTGATTGCAATGATTTTTATCTGTTCTTCGATCAATTAAATACCGTTTGACAACATATTATTGGATGATATTTTACATAGCATAATACATTTTTCGGTTTTTCCACAATCATAGATAAGTTCCATCTTTGGGTTAGTCAAAATTATGTCCATTTAATTTTTCAAGTCGTTTTTCTATTAATTTCAACATTTTCGTTTGATCATGGATGTAGGATTATGTGCATGACTAGATTTCGTTTTTTATGGATGAAATGTACTAACGACTGGAATGATTTAATTTGAACCATTGTTTTAATGTCTCTAATTATTTTGAACATTACATTTATTGTAACTAACCTTTTGTTCTTCAAACTAACAGGTGTTGCCAATTCAAATTAATGAATAACAGTTCCTTCCCGTATAAGCGATCATTCAGCAAATATCAAAATTTTAACTTTAGGGAATTCTTTTGCTTTTGGGCTAAGATTTGTTCCACTAATTTCTTTGGATTGAATTTTCATGGAAATCAGGCGGTAAAATTATTTACTTCATCAACAATCAAATAATTTACTATACGAAGGCATAATTGATGAAGCATCCATATCTGGAAACTTTGTGTATTTCTTGAAGTTATCTATATCTTTAAAAACAAAAGGTCGAGAAATAAAAATAGTAGTTATAGAAAAATCAGTTTATATAGTAAAGGGTCTTTCAACAGGGATTTCCGAACATTGACAATTGATAACGGCCATCTCGTTGAAGCTACATCTGTCAAATTAGTTGTCATTTATTCAGTCAGTTTCGACATATTGCCATGGACGGATATATCATTCAACAACATGCGCAAATAATAAAATGGTTCCATCAAAATGGGTGTTCTGTAACATATCGCGCGCTTCGCCATATCGGTCGCTATAATCGTCCTACCGAAAGGACTATTTGCAATGTAGTGGATAAATTGGAGTCCATTTGGACGATACCAATCCACATGAGATCCAAGAGCGTCCAATGCACCCCGAAAACAGGACGGCAACACAGCACATAACACATTGGATATTCTGTGATGTGAACTTGCCACCAAGATCGTGTGATTTGACCCTCTTAGACTTTTCTTGTACGGTTTTCTCAAGTTGCAGGTGCACGCGAATAAGCCACAAACCACAACGGCCCTCAAAGCCAACATAACCTTTGCCATCGGTCAAATTCAGCCTGTTTATGCGCCAGTTATGGAAAATTGGACGTTTCGGACGCGCTCCACCCAGAGAAGCCGTAGCGGACATTTGAACGATATTTTATTCTAGACATAATGGTATCAATAGATCTTTCGATGATATCTCGCACACACTTTGTTTTATTTAAATTCAAAGATAGGAAGCGCTTAATATTTTTATGAGTACTGGTTTCCAACATGGTTTCCCATGTATCATGTCTACCAATTCCACTATTGCATGATTGTGTTCGCAAGTTTATAATTCCCTGTACTTGAAGAAATACTATTTTCCTTTTTTTGATTTTTTGAGTTTTCTGTTTGAAAAAACAAACATGTCCTCCAAAAATAACGTCACTCTATAAAATTCGCAACTACATCTGCATCTATACCTATAAAGGGCCCTAATTAAAATCCATTAAATGAAATAAAAGAACAATTTTAGTAGAGATTTAGCCTAGTAATCTGTCAACTAATGTTATATGTTAGGTCTGTTCAAAATTTTCCAAAGTAAAGTCAATCATCAGAAAATTGGCAACACCCTTTTTTAACTAACATCAAACTCACTGGACTCGTCCACTTGTCCAGGCCACTACTAACCCTGTTGCATGCCCTGTTCAGCTACGCCCCTCGAGTGCAGACTTCCCCAAGCTGGCAGTCAGAACAACTCCGGGCAACACGATTGTTCGAGAAAGTGAAAAGGTGCTGGGGGAAACTATAACTCGCCGAACAGAAGAATATGTCGATGAAGCGGGAGAAAAACGAGTGCGAACTGTGGAGTACGTAGAGAAGCTGATAGAGAGAGAGGTATAAGAACTAGAAGGCTTGTTCAAATCAGCATGATACTCTCTTTTATGCACACATGGTTAGTTTTTTAACACTTGTTTTCTCTCATATATAGTTTGGTAGTTTGATGGTCAAGAAGAAGGAGAGCAGGATCATTTTTCGGAGATATTGAGAAATTGTCTAATTTTCTAAATCAATAGTTTTTATTTTCAAATACATTTCTGAAAACCTAAATTCAGAGGAAGAACACCAGGCAAAAATCTACTATTACTCTAATATCAGAAATTTTTCTGTTTTAATGATTCAAATCGCCTAGTTGTTCAGAACCAAGTTTTAAACTTACTAAAGTCACTAAACTTGCTACAGTTCACTCAAGCTGGAATTTTATCATTCCTCAAGCAGGAAGGTTTTGTAAACTTTTTATAGTAAAAATCTAAATGCTGTATTAGTATCAGTCAGTTGGACTTGATGAAAATACGCGCTTTGATAGCTTTATTCCGAATACAACTGCTGTACACTGAATAACAGAAAAAATTACCTATTTTTCAGATTTGGATGAAAATAAAAAATGCGCAAAGGAAGGAAAGTACAATAAATAAAAGCCTCCAATACTTGTGAAGTTCTGTGGGCTGAATGATATCGTGGAAAGTAGTTTGGTTTCAAATCACTGACGATTAGGATTTTTGCAAATATCCAAAATAATTTTATTTTTCGATAATAAAGTTATATTCTGGTTCTGAAGTAAAGTGCCTGTTTTTTCATCAAAATGATTCAATTTTATTATCTTCATGATAATTGTTTTTTTCGAAAATTGGCACTGTTCTACCTGTGGTTTGGGGTTGCATTGTCGAATGCCTTGCATTTTGTTTTTAACCTATCATTTCATTTGGCGAAAATACTGTTATTTACATTGTGGCTTTTGTTATGGTAAGTAGCTTTCACTGTTTTTCAGGAATTTATCAAATACTTGACAAATTGATATTTCTAGTGATCATTTGTTTATTTTGAAATCTATTTCCATTTTTGATTTTGCTCTCAGTGGATAGAACCAGATATGTATATACTGAATAATGTATCATAAACTTGTAACATTTGAGAAATTATCATTTCCCGATGTACAAGTTCAAAGATGTGGCAATCATCAAAGTGTTCTCTTCAAGTGACAGGCTCATTGACACTGTCGACTATCACTTGAAGAGAACATTGACTGCTTCCACCAGCTTCAAGCAGTTGGAACCGCTTTATAGAAAACAACCTCTGCATTTCTATAAACACAAAAATAATCCAAAATAGTTTTAGATCTGATGAATATCCTAAGACATATTACGTTATACTGCATGTATATGAAACATCGCTAAAATAATTATTTTGACATGATTTCTGTTCTATATATTAGAATTCCTCATAATGCAATTTTGTTATTTTTCCTAAATTGGGTTTGATAGTCCGACCATTTACATCGATAGGCATGCTTTGGCCACTTTCCCTACTACGCGTTTTTTGCTGCTGATGAGGAGACATCTTACTTATCTATATCTTGCAAGTCTCCAAAAAACACTGCAACCCTATGAGCTTATTGTGTTTTACGTCCCATTTTTTCCAATGATACCCGTTTCAACAAGTCTTGTTCTTTTTATTAGTTTGTACAGGTCCTTTTTGGATATGTTCACATGTCCAGTGAGTAGTCCTGTAATTATTTTAAGTTGTTCCCTGCTCTATTGAAACTTTTCATCAGTTCAGTTACAAGATAGTCTCTTTATAAAGGAGTTTCGGGGTGTGTTCCCAGATAGGTTTTCTCAATAGTACATATTTCTTATTAGCCCAATTCCTGGTCTGGTCCCAACAGATACTTTGGTACCCTACAGATAGTTCAGAGCCAGTCCACAGCGATTCAGGACCAACTGTAGCGAGTTAGAAATTTATTGGGTGGGTGATTTGTGTGCCTCATTATGAATAATTCTGCCGTTTGAATCAAGTCTGTTTGATTTTGAGGATGGATAGTAAGAATTGTTTCATTCTCTCTATGAGCAAACAAAATCCATAACAAATATCGTCTTATTTTGATAATACAAATAATTTCTCTACTGCTCATATACTACAATGGATTCAACACCAGTATGTTATTATTTCAAGATGGAGATGGTAATAATGCATTCATAAAACTGTGTTATGCCAATGGATCTATGCTGACATAATACTGAATATGACAACAGCAGCAACACATATTTAGTTGGTTTAAAAGTTCCCGCTATTTTCCACACTGTATCACTACTAAAGTGTCATAATATAGTGCCAACACATGACACTAGATTTTTGTAAGCTTTGGAAGTTTGGGGAAATAGCAAAGTGTGGCATGAGAACTACAAACAAAGGTCCCATAGACTCCATTGTTTGCCTTAATATGAATCGCTCTGTTGAAATAAGCGTGAAATTTCATGAATGAATTTTCCGCGAATTTCTACCTAAAATCATTGATGTGTGTCTGAAAGTGACTCTTAGAAATAAATAGAGTTGGGAATAAGTCTACTTAATGAAGAAGAGGCCAACGTTTTACTGTCATGCATGAGGCCTATGCAGATTACTTACAGACTCTAGCTAGTCCCATTCTCTCAAACATACACTTCAAACTCTATTGTAGGGAGAAGAATAACGTTGGAATGAATGATTTGGGATACGAATTCCTATGATTGTGCATAACTTCTTTGGTTTTCAGCTCGGAATGGCTACTTGTTAGTCCTCTTCACTACTCCAAGACAGTAGACTAAGTCTGAAATGGCAAGCATATTTGTATCGAAAACTACGATATTTTTATGACTGTTTCAGTGACCAGATCTATAGAAGTTTCTGGTGATATTTGAAGTGGATGAAATTCTCTACTAAGATCATTTCTTGCAAGTGATTTTTCTTCCAAGTAATTAAGCCTTCTATCATTCTGATCCAGGTGTGTGAGAGACATGCACCGTACATTCTCTAGAAATCTCCACATCGTCCTCTCCTAAGATCTATTGTTATATGTTTGTCTCTCTCGAATTTACATGCATAAACGTTTCCTACATCCTTAAATCTGCTGAAAATCATTTTCTCAAGAGATATGAAGTTTAGGGTTATTCACATAAAACAAATGGATGCAACGAATGATGGCAATAATGATGCAGAAAAAAGACCACTGAGGAAATTACTTGGAAACACTCTCCTTATAAGGTAACCTGTCCTATTTGGGCTCTACTTCCTGCCAAATGTTATAGGAAAGTATGCCCTTCAGGGTGGAATCATTGGTCCAAGACATCTCAGAATATCTGTGTAATGGAGCCGAGCTTCTTCCTAGCTACTTACCAGATTTCTTCAAATTTACTGTACCAATAAATGCACAAAATAATCTGAAATGTACATGCACAAGTATATGGAAGTACAAATGATAATTTCGTAACCTAAAAAATATTGATTTTACCATAAGATCAGAATTATTGTAGAAAAATGTAAAGTCATAATATCGTGTATATTTAAGATTCCACTACAATTCATAAAGAAGGTACTTTTTTGAGACTAACTGTTAATAGGTTCGCCTACTTACAAACCCCTGAAATGGATAGGAAATGTTGAAATACTATTTTAAAAAACTGAATACTATGCAATAAATATGTTTATAGTGAAAATAAAAAATTCCAGACGAATTTTTTTGGCATTTTTTTCCTATTCACCAATATTTCGGTAAACCTCACAATTGAAATTATAAAAGAAAGGTGAAGTTATATATCTAATCTCAAAGAATTGCCTTTTTTATTCAATATTCAGTCGCCCAACATAAAATTGGTTCTAAACTTGAAAAAATGTATAACTGAAACTTCTGGTGCTGAATGAATCCAATACAAATACTCTTCCACACAGGAGAACTAAAACACTTTTCTTGACGAGCGATTCACCAACTAAGTTAACATCAACATGAGATGAACTGTACTAAATACTACATAGAACAGTTCACTATTTACTACCTATAAGCTTATCCTTCCCATACTTTTTGTATATATCAAGTATGTCATTTTCTCAAAATCGCTTCTCTGAAATAATACACCCTATTAAACTATCGGTGACCACTTACACAATTGTATATTGTAATATTTTCTTCTACTTGGCTCTAATCTTCATGAGTATTCTCATACTTAGGTATTAATAAAAAGTTCTGGTGGGATTTGTAATGATACTTGGAGTTTTTAAGCAGTAGAGTGAAGTAACCAGTTTATTATTTGGAACAGTCACCTAGAGCCATTGTGGTTTAATGTATCAAACAGAAATGAACTCGCCCATTTGCAATGAAAAGCTGCTTACAATTACATAGTTACACAGTTTTACGTAAACATTGTTGCCCCGACTTTTCAACTTACTCTGAACGAATTCATCCCTTTTCCAGAATTAACCCATGGGGATGATGATTTATTGACTGGCCAATTGAATCACTCTTTTATTTAAAAAATTGATGAATTCGATAAAAAAATTGATATTTTTTTTTTCTATAGAATATTAACCGCAGCTACTACACAAGTCATAGAAATCTGCTACAGATCCTATATCACGATTCACAAAATATCATTTCCCGAAAATGTATGCGAGCTAGAAACTGCAAACAATCTCAACAAATTCAAAATTAAATTGAGAAAATCGTTTTCAATAATTTCCGCTTGAATAAAAATAAATTCACATAGTATACAATGCTTTATTCTCCATGGTTCATTATTTATACTGTTACCTGAGGACACACCTTTAAAATCATTATCATTAATGATTTTAAGAAATACAGTTGAAAAATTATTTGTTCTGAACTCTACTAATTTTATATCGACTTTTACAATTAAATTTCATTAGGATATTACTGGAATGAAGCAAACTAGTATTGAATAAAAATCACAACAGACACCTATTCTATTTTAGCTGCCAGGAAAATCGTTCCGATTATTGTATGTACCTGCAGTTTAAATAAATAATTTTTAGAATTTGTGAAAAATTCAATTGAAGTCATAGATTTTGCAACATTGAATTTTGCATCAAATCGAAATTTGTTACATTTTGCAATCATGCCTCTATTGAAAATTAATAAAATGTAATTCCTTGATAGGTGGAACAAATTCAAGAAAAAATAATTTCTCTAGAACTGACAAAACCGGAAGATTTAAGGCTTGATCTAACCGCCCACAGTCTTGTTTCAAAGGAAGATGATGAAGAAGATGAAGAAAGTGTCTCCGAACCGCCAACTCCTACTACAGATCACGAACACATTCTTGTCGCTTCAGAAGAATCCGTTAGTATCAAAAAGAAGCGAAAAAAGCGTTCCAAAAAAGGAAAACACTAATTTGAATTTTGAACCTCATTGTTACAAAAGCGTTTGATTAAATTTTTTATATTTTCTAAAAGACTAGGACCAGAAAAAAATATTCACCAATACCAATTGTCTGTATAATTTCTTTATCCAATAACATCACAGTTGTTTCACCAGGGTGTAAGGTATTCTAAATATAGGGTAAAAAAATGTATTATCTGATTTGTGTAACTAAATTATTGTTTTATTGTACAAAAGTATTCAATTGTAGTTTTACATATTTTATGTAATTTTATCAGTCACATGTATGTACTATAAATATTTCCAAGGCTTTCTCTGCATACCCATTCCATTTTTATACAATTGATTGTTTTATTGGGGTTTCGCAGATTTTTAAATGCAATTGACAATTTAAAATATGCTTTGGATAGGTATTTATATTTTTAATAAATGAATACATTATTCATGTATTTTTATTTATCTTTACTTCTTGGGTGCTATAATTCCTTCTAGTTGAGTCTGAAAAAAAATTGTAATACGTTGTAAAAAGTTTTTAACTGAAATCTTTAATATCCTTAAGATTAAAGAGTGGTCATTGAATTAGTATCAAAATAACATATTTTAGGAGAAATTAGTGTCTGGTAAAGAAGCTTTTTGGTTTTCTACTATATTATACAAAAAAATTTGTGAAAGAAAGTAAATTAATTCAAAATAAAGTATTTACAAAAATGTGTAGATCATGCATAGAAGTTTCTTTCAGATACAAACTGAAAGAAAAATTCCATCTGGTACAATTATTCAAATACTGAAATCTTTAATATCCTTAAAATTAAAAAATTTGTACTCAAGTAATAATGGAATTGGACCCGATTTCATTCACAGAAATACAAAACAATATAATATCTGAAAGGGTATTGATATTAAAAATATTTTACATAGAAAGTATGTCTGGAGATCGATACCTTTGTATGGGTCTATATTACTTGGAAAGTTTTTTTTTATGAATCGGTTATACTGTAGGCTCTTTTGGATGTATCAGAAAATACACCTTGTTTGTGAGAAGTTGAATAAATAACAACATATTGAAGACTGACGACAGTTTCAGAAACAAAATTGTATTTGATGTTGATAAAATCAAAGTGATTTAAAAAGTTACAAATTCAAGCAGATTAAAAGATGTTCATCAACTTTTCAACTGAATCTACTTACTTTAATCAGAGTAAAAGGGATGGCATTAATGAAAGGGAGGTACTTTTAGAAGAAAATATTTTCTACTCCATATTCAAAGAAATACAAACTAATGAAATAACAAAACTCATTAGAAAATAATGTAGATAAGAAAGACGCACCACCAAACATTTATAATTGAAATAATTATCAATAGATAAGAAAATGTAACTGATAGCTGTTATATACGTAAAAAATAATTCCGAAAAACTATTATTGAGGGTCTTTGTTAACGAAATAGAACGAAAAACAATTATTTTTAGAAGTCATGTCTGTGACCAGTGATTTTGGTGTATTATTAATGTATTATGGCGTGCGTCACTTGACATTTTATATTTACTTTTTTTTGAAAGGTTCATAGGTAAAATGATATACCCATTTTAAGAATCATGTCAAACATTTATTGGAAAAAGTATTGGATTATTAGGCCAAACCACTAACTCTCAGCTCCTCATCAGCACTATTTTGACAGATGATTCTCTAAAAATTGTCATACTTTTCCTTATTATTGAAGTTTTATATTATTGATGCATTAACGCGAAAACAGAAAGACAAAAACTCATACCTGCGAAAACATATTATCCTTTCATGAATACAACTCCTATGCCAAGAATTCAAGTAACCAAATTCAAAATGAACATGTTTCTTTGGTTTGATCTAAAAGATGTATTTTTGTTTAGGATCTACACATTTATCTAAACTTTTTTGGGAAGCTTTCCACTCTTTACACAATGAATACGTAGGTACATGAAAAGTCGATAAATGACCCTGGATATTTCCATCCAAAATAGCTATTATATTCTCTTGAAAACTATATGAACTAGTTTCAGTGCTTCTGCCATTCATGAATCCATGCTGATTTGCAGATAGCAACCTATTCACAGTTTGAAGTGAAAGCAGGTGATTTTTTATATTCCACTCACGAAGCTCACCGTAGCTTGCCAAATAAATGACTTATTCCTTCGTAGATTTCAATGGAGTGTGTGTCATCCTTTTTATAAACTAGTTTTATAAGTGATAACTCATGTTTGTTCGAGAAAATCTCTTGTTAAACACATGAATTTATTAAATATGCCAGGATATGATTCGGTTCATGACCCCACCGCTCACGTAGATTATTTATCCCAACATGCCGACATGATTGTGTATTTAATGATATTTATCAGATTTCAAATTAGTTTGATTACCTCTATTAAACTAATAATCTGATTTATTTGAATATGATTGAAAATTTATATCTTCGTTTGTTTGAAGGTGGTTGACAATGTTTCGTGGTGCATTTCATCACCACGGACTTCCATTGTCTAATATAAATTGATTTGAAATTCCTGAAAGAATCTGAAAAAAAATTAAAAAGATTATCTGAAAAAACAATTTTATTAAGCAAAAAACTGAAATTACAATGAAATAACATACAAGCAACAATCAAAAAACCAACCAAAAAAAACTGAACTATTTATTAACACGAGCTGAAAAAATTAAAAAATTATCAACAAGAAATGAAAATTAGAAATATAAAATTAACAGATTCCAAACCAAGTTACTTCATATTGTTTCGATTGTTAGTATCCACAATCGTCTTCGGCTGATAACTAGACTTATTCCTTTGAGATCTGACTATTTGTAGGTCATTCGACTGCTTTCACCTATCCTTCATTGGTTTTTTAGCATGAGCTGATCGTTTGGCGGAAGTTGGTCGTGTTCCGCTTGATTAGAGGTTTTCATATGTTACACATCTCTATGCTAACTTGGCTAAATGTGTTGTTGGACAACATATATGCGGCTCCTTTGAATTTTCTTCCAACCCAGTGATCCTCCTTGTAGATGATTTCAGCTTGAGCCCACGATCAGCTCCCGCTGAAAACCCGATGAAGTGGAGATAGGGAAGAGGGGATAGGTAAAAGCAGTCGAATGACCTGTAAATAGTCAGATCTCAAAGGAATAAGTCCAGTTATCACCCGAAGGCTATTGTGGATATTAACAATCGAAACGTCGTGAAGTAACTTGGTTTGGAATATTTTAATTTTATTATTTTAATTTTCATTTCTTGTTGATAATTTTTTCAATTCGTGTTAAAGTTTAATTTTTTTTGTTATTTTTTTTGGTTGTTGCTTGTATGTTATTTCATTGTAATTTCAGCTTTTTGCTTAATAACATTGTTTTTTAAGCTAAAATTTTTAAATTTTCACAAATTCTTTCAGGGATTTCAAATCAATTTATATTAGACAATGGAAGTCCGAACTGATGAAATTCAATTTATATCTTTTTGAGTGGCAGGAGATGTTGGGATAAAGTAAGTTTTGAAAATCACGTTATAAAATGACATTAATTTGAATCATAAACTGCACCAATATCATTCCAATATAACAAGATGGTAATGAAATAACCTTTAACTGCTGGTTAGTTTTTTTCAAAAATGCTATCTCCTCTGTATGCTTTCGTTCCTCAGCCAGCCTGGTCTCAGCTGCTCTACGATCGGCCTGTTCTGCTTTTTGTTTCAATTCGGTTATCTGCTGCTCTAGGTCACGTTTTTCATTCTTCAAGATATCCACATCTTTAAATAAGTCCGACTTACCTTGCTCTGCTTGAAGGGCTTTTCTCATTCCTGAAAGTGAGACAAAATGGTTTACAAACTTTAACAATTGATTTCAGGCTTAATCAAATAGGGGATATTTGAGATATTTCTACTCCAAATAGACAAGCTTCAATAATCTCAAGTCTCATTTAGAGGTTAATTTACTTTCTCGATTTGATTCAGAAAGTAGAACCAAGACTGAAATTTTAAGGTTCTTCTATCTTTTCCCGTTACAATGAGCAGTGTTGTCTGTGACATCAACATTCTCTCACTGTTTCTTGTAAATACTCTAAGGAGTCAAATCATATAAATTTAAAATATTCAAACTACATAGTCAACCAAGAAGTGACGGAATAAACGTTCTCCCCAAAACCACAGCAAAGTAGGGTACTTTGGAAAGTTATATTAAATTATCATCTAATCTAAGCATTCCTTATGATGCTAATTTAGTTAGCGAAACACACCTCAGAAGACAGTATTTTTGTGTGCGAAAAGTGTTTTGAATAGATTGTATCAGAGAGTCAAGCGGTACTGAAAGCCCTTCTTGTGGGTCTGAATTAACTTGGGACGGCAATGCAAAAAATTCCCTGAGACAACTGGGGCTGAGAGAAATCAAGTATCTTTATGTGGGTGATATGTCACAAGGAAATCAATTGATAGTAAAAAAAGAATCGAAAGAAGATGAACTCAAATTGAGAGGACAAGAACTGAAAGAACAAGTATAGGAATATAGGCTTTCCCGGCTGGCGTCAATGTTTTGGTTGGTTTTCGGGATTTGCCGTGGTCTTCTTTGGTTAAAATCTCCAAATGTTTCATCTGCAACTGCGGTAGTCATTTTAGGTGACGTTGTCGAATTAGGTATTCTTCCTGACGTATCAACTGAAACTCGGTTGATATGTCAAGGAAAGTTGTAACGTGAAAATTTGACTTTATCAATCATCAAAAATACATGTTATGAAATGTATCATTTATTTGTGTGAATCATAAAATACGTGTATACAATTTTAGAGTTCCAATCTAGCAAACATCAGCTATTTCATTTTCTTGATAATTCTGAATCTCATTGCATAGTTGGTGTAGTCTGAAGAAGAAATAAATGAATTTTCCATAATCACTATTAATTTACAGCCTTTAGTATTTTCCAAGGAGCGTGGGTTGTCCAACCGTCGCGAACGTTTTATCTGGTTTGGAGTCCTTGTGGATCTCCAAATACCGTCTTTTGCTGTCGACCAGTTTTTGAAAAAGAAAATTTTAACATATACTTCTCGAATAAGTCGGAGTTGATTTCCGTTACAAAGAGAACTTATTTTTGGAGACCAACCAGATACCTTGTTTTTTCCCTTTTGAAATATATGTACATGCATAAAGTTTTAAAAATCATTTTGTGTAGCCATGATGAAAGTCATATGAATTTATACACAGTTTCTTTTGTAAGATCCTAGTGCAGCTGCAGCGGTGTGTGTCGTAATTTCATTTGTTATGTTACCGGATTATATACTTTTTATAAAGAAAACTATAAATGCTTTCTAGCTATCATATATTTTTGAGATCTTAGTCTGAAACGACGATTAGATACATTATCGACTCAGGAATATTTTTATTTTTTAATTTTAGTAAATTCAAAATGAAGTGGCGCCCCATACATAAAAAATAAAACATAACACGACTGGTGCTCTTCCAATAATATTGACTGCCGTTAGCAATTTGTTACCTTTTTTTTGAAATTCTATCTTAGGCGTCGAATATAGATCACCATAAATAATATTATCTGAAAAAGGTGATAGACTACGCCACTAAAGATGACTGCCGCAATTACAGTTGAAACATTTCGAGAATGAAACCAAAGACCATAGCAGAAACCAACCAAAACATGAAAGAACAAGTACCTACCAAGAATGCTCCAACACTTAGAAAAAAGTAACATGAACTGTTTATAAAAATGATTCCAGGCCACAGAGTTTTCCAGTATGAAAAATATCTGAAAAAGTGCAGACTTTTATAGGTACAACTTTCGTCCTCGCTGTCGAAGCACATACCACTGACGGTGTTAGCCCGGATTTTGTTCTCTCCGGCCGTGAAAGCCTAGGTTTTTATAATTCATGTCTATGTTCGTCTCAGAGAAAAATAAAGACTGGGAAAAACTAGTATCAAAAATTCATCTTGCATGAAGGAGCGCAGTCCACGAAGCAACATCTTTTCGCTATCTATACTGATAACTGGAAGAGAAATGAAACTACTGTCAGAATAACTATTTGATTTGCCACCAAATAAAGACACCCCGAAAACGCGGACAGAATCTTTGGAGCCGCGAAACAAAGTCCACAGGTTGCTAGCAACTGGATGAAGACCCGGTCAGATTAAAAAGCGAGTACAACCATAGAGATGCTGTGTGGAATACAGAGTACCACCAAGGGGATGCCGTGTGGTTATTTCAACCATAGAGGTTGAAGGGAATTGCCCGAAATTATAGAGAAGATGGCAAAGCCCGTACTTTGTAAACAAGAAGTTTAACGAATTGGTCTATCGTATCCAGCTAACATCAAGATCAAACCACCAGTAGTTAACATCGAAAGACCCCCTTGAATAATGGTAATGATTCTCCCACATGGTTGAACAAGAATCAAGTGGACGGAATAACGGGAAGAGGGGTACATGTCACGCAGCGCCGTGGTCGTAACCCCTCCGCCTATGGCTTATTATAAATAACTCATTTCTAGCGTCGAAGAAGTAGGTAGTGTGATTTTCCATATGTGAAATAAGTAATAACTGCAAACATACCTATGAGCATAGGTATATGCCTTATATTATTATAAACACGTCAGTACCTAAGCAGAAC
The DNA here is from genome assembly GCA_015342085.1 of Leptinotarsa defecta. Classification (NCBI taxonomy): domain Eukaryota; kingdom Metazoa; phylum Arthropoda; class Insecta; order Coleoptera; family Chrysomelidae; genus Leptinotarsa; species Leptinotarsa defecta. Next base: position 23,888 of record WOGO01000287.1, read on the forward strand.
CGATCTCAATTGATAAAATATAAAATCAAAAGAATAGAAAATATTAACGTATGGTGGGTATTTTGAATATTGTGTTAGCATTTAAGAAATCTCCTACGCTCTCAGAACTGCCAATAGAAAGAAATTCCTACAAGATCTGTATAACCCAATAATATTTTAAATTTACTCACCAAATGCAACACTACTGCAGTACAATGCTTGATAAGCCTCAATAGTCATCCTCATTTCATCTCTTACCCTAAGAAGTAATAAACCCCTCTCAGCACAATTGATAGTAACCTGGCGAATTATTTCATCAAAACATTGTGTGTACAGTTCTCTTCTTACTGGACAAATTCCAGTTTCTCTTGCCTAGGGAAATAAAATAAAAAAACTAGCATAACATCATATTTACGTTTATTGAACAAAAGTATTATTATTTAGGGGATTTTCATTTTTTTCCGATTGTGAAGAAAAGGTTGATGAAAGTATTTACATATGTCTGTCTATGATGGGTACAAATGAAAGGAATATATCCATTCTGTATCTCGTTGGGTTTAGACGGTCAAAGATGATTTTTTTCATTCAAAAGATATTATTTAAAAGATCTTAAAAAAATTAGAACCGTCCACTAAAAGACGTCTTCAATAGGCTTCTGAGTTGAAGTTATTTCATATATAGGGACGCCACATTTTCTTTTTCAGAATGAAAAAACTGTTGAGGGATATATGTTATCATTTATCATTACTTGCCGTAAACAGTAGGTAATGCGAATCCTCTTCAAAATATGTTAGAACACCTAGATTTCTGGTATTTATTTAATAAAACCTTTTCTGGAGGATATGTTTCTCTGATCAATTTTGCTTATGGAGGACTGGTAAAGAGGCTCTCGGTCTGTCTGTAATTGTTTTGTTTCCACACATTTCAAATAATGTATCACATTAACGACATTTCCAATTTAAGCATGAATGAGAGGTGTATTAGATATGCAACAAATCGATTTTTTTTATTCCTTGTTCAATTGAAGCGGTGATGGAATGAAAGAGTAATGTATCACTTCCTTAGTTTTAACAAAAATAAGTACCTAGCTCGATGTATATAAACATGTCATGTTTGAGTCAATTTCAAAATTAATATGTGGAAAAAATGCTCTTCCTTAGGTTGTATTGAAGCAATATAATAGACTTATCCTATATATGCATACTTTTTCTTCGGTTATAACTACAAAAGCCGAGTACCATTTACAATAATGAATAGTACATACATTAAAAACACTAACAAAAGTAAACAGGACTAACAACTACTCAACTAACTAACTAACAACTACTATCTGTATTGTGAAAATCTGTTTACCAAATGAGGATAAATTCCAAAAATGCAGGAATCAATGGTGAAAAATCTAAACTGAATATGTAGGAATGAAGTTATACAGGGTGTATCAATGATAGCTACATGGGTGGACAATTGCTGGTTCCCTATCAGAAATACAAAAAAATTTTTCGTGAAAAAGTTGTAGAGATTAATTATTAAATAATAATAAAAAATAATAATAATCGCTTAGTGGTTTTCGACAACGTCGCTCACAGGGTTTATAGTCGAAGTAAACGATGTTGTGCACTCTTAAAGTTGGCGATACTCTCAAAGGCCAAAAAAAAACAATACATAGAAATGAACCGGCAGCGAACTAGTCCACATGGACTGTAGACTTGGCGGTTTGTATTGAATACTTTTTACTAACCGAGTTTTATGATTGACTGAAGAGTCATAAAATTGAATTTGAAGTTACGGTTGTTACGGTTTGATGTTACGGTGACGAATAAAAATCGTCGTGTTCAGTTCAGGAACTGATCGCGATTTGAGTGTTAAAATTCGATATTGTTGCAGTTATAATTACTTGAAATTTTTGTTATCTGTTCAAAATGTGGCGTCCTTGGACAAGTGCTAGTAGTAATAACGAGTGTGATAACAACGCAGACTTTTTCCAGTGTAGTGATTCCAATAGCGGTGGTGAACAATGCTAAAAAGAGATACCAGTGAATACGTTTCGGAAGCATTTGAAT
>WOGO01000288.1:1995-25598 GCA_015342085.1 Leptinotarsa defecta
ATGCATTTTTCCCATCTGAGATTGCTATCAACAATTATTGTACCTAGAAATTTGCAACTTTCTTGAAATATTATTGTCTGATTATTAATGTTTGGTTGTTCTGTGGAAAGTTTTCCTATTTTGGATCTCTGGAATCGAACCGCAATGGTTTTGGAATAATTTATGATCAAACAGTTCTTTTTACATCAATTATTAAATTGGAGAATAACGTTATTTGTTTTTCTGAGTAACTCATTTGTATCTGGGCTGGATACTATTATAGATGTATCGTCTGTGAACATAAAAAACCTCTCCGTCATTTATGTAATCAGGAAGGTCATTGATGAACACTAGAAAATTAGGGGGCCGGGAACGCTCCCCTGGGGAATACCAGTGTCGATTAAGTAATCATCGCAAGTTTGTTCACTAATTTTCACTATTAGCTTACGACCTTCTAGAAATGAACGGATCCATTGTGATATGCTTCCACGAATCCCAAATGCATTTATTTTTGTTACGATGAAATCAAAGTTAGAGTGTCGAATGCACGTGACAGGTCGAAGAAAAGTCCAATAATGTATTCTTTTCTCTCTAGTTTTTCGTTTATTATTTGTATGAACTGTATTTTTGCCGTTTCAGTGGAATGATCTTTCTGAATCCACGTTGTGTTTTATTCATTATATCAAACTTACATAGAAAGCTATTTATTCTTTTTTATATACCTTTTTCTAGAACCTTTGATAAAGTGCTCAGAAGCACAATAGGTTTGTAGTACATGAGGGACATTTTATCTCCTTTTTTGTAAATAGATGTTACTAACGATACTTTTGGGCGACTTGGAAATTGTCCTAATTCAATTGATTTATTCGGCATAAGTGTTAAGTAAGGTGCTATATCTGAAGCACACTTTTTCTGGAGATAGACTGGGTCTTCATCTTTTCCGGTAGATTTCTTGTTTTTTAAATCTCGTATTATTTCTTCTATGTCGGTGAAAGGTTCAAAGGAGAAGGAATTAATAAGTTGAAAACGCGAAGTTGTGCAACTCATAGATAAATTATCGTTGAAATGGGTTTCGAGTTGATCACCTACAGTCGATATAAAAAGTGTCCAAATATATTGGCTAAATCTCTTTCGTTTGAAATTATTTCTCCTCCATGGTTAATTTCTATATTTTTCGGTGATTATTTCTTGTTCAAGCGTGAATTTACTATATCCCAAATGACTTTGTTTTTATTGCTGGAGTTTTCTATAAGATTCGTATAGTAATGTTGTTTCGCCTTCCTCACGTGTTGATTATAGGACTCTTTGGACTGTTTGTATTCAATCTCAAGATCAATATCATTGGGATATTTTTTTCGTGCGTAAGTCAAATTTTGTAAATTTTTTGATTAAGATTTGAGTTGATGGGTGTACCAGGGGGCAGATACTCGAGCTGATTTCGACTTTATCTAAGTTTTTGGGAAAGAAGCTTCAAATGCAAATGAGAAATGTTCCCAAAATCGTTCGAAAGAATAGTTTATATTAGAAGTTTCCAAGCAACGCATTTCAAGTTTAGTTAAATAATGTATGAATTGTCTAATATTCAAGTCAGTAAATTTTCATCTGTGAATACTATCATTTTGTTTTGTATTTTCAATATTGATATGTGTGAGTTGAACAATTTGAGCTGAATGATCTGAAATACATGGATCAACTATTTGGAATCTTATGTTATTTTTTGTGTTTGTAATAATATAGTCGATTGCTAAAGCAATTTTTTTCCCTTTCTATTTGCAATACGAGTAGGTTGTGTTACCAGTGATTTGAGTTTATGTGACTCAAGAATATCGCACAATATGTTTTTTGCTAAGCTTGGTTGTAGATAGTAATCAAAGACGATCAGACTAGGGATGTATAGTTATCTTCACAGCGTATACTACATTGTTCAGGTTTTGAGTTTCCGGTTTTTTATTCCATCCGTAGTGGGCGTGACTTCGTTTCTATTGATTGGATTATTTGACTGATTCGAATATTTTTCAGTGCGTGCATTTACACTTCATGTTAATTTCCTTTTTCTTATGGTTGCAACTGTCTCTGTGCTGCCTCTTGTGGTTGTTTTTCCAGAATTCTCCCAATAAGTCTTCGATATCTATTTTCAATATACGGTTGAAAAGCTTTTCTATTGATGGGAGTTACTATGGCGTTATATCTTTTCTGAGTCTTATCTACTACTCGAATTTGACTTCGCTCTTCACGTACCTACCCTTTGAAAGCATTTCCTGCATATGCAATTGACAATATAACTGAAAGAGTCGACCCTCAATTTCGGAACGGGCACACTTGTAGACCGGTTTCGGGCTCCGTAGCCACTCGTCAGTGCAAGATAGTGATATACCAAAATTGAAAATAGAAATTCTTTCAGAGTATTTCATTCCTCGTCTTTAAGTTGGAGCGAACAACAAACATGTGTCTCCATCTAGTGGACGAGGTACTAACCAACTGCATATCCGAAATTTGCCCGATTCCTCTACAGGAAATTTTCTGTGGAGATTCCTGCACTGACGCCTGTCTGATATAATCTAACGCCGTTCGTGGTATTAGCCAGTGAAGTAGTTGTTTTCTGAAAGACGCCAGGCCATTCAAGCTACTGTGTAGGTATATCCGAGACTGGCTTGAACATTTAAAGTTCATTTCTATAGATTTGTTTACTGCCAGTCTTCAGACATAGCCCAATGACTAATAAACTACATTAGTTCATTTGTTTTTAGAAGCCTGACTGAGGGAAATAAAGAGTCCACATGAAATTCTCCGATATTTATAGTATAATATAGAGAACAAATTGAGTTATTATTTGATAATTAAAAAGCCTTAATAATATAACCTACTTAGAAAAGCTCTCCCCGAGGGAATTTTGCCAAATACCGGCTCTTGAATAGGTCCATTAGGATTTTCTCTCTCCCAAGAGTATCCGTTTTCATCGTACGAGTAGGTAGTACATAGTGACCTACTTCCTATATACTTACTTCAGTCTCGCATAAACCTCTACTTTATTATAGGAACGTTTACGACTGACAAAAGGTTAAACTGTTTATCGATGTGTGTTGTGCACGACACAAGATAAAAGATGCAGAATTGCATCAAAGTATATTTCAAAATAATGATTTACAAATAGAGATACTTAAAAGACGACTCAATTCGGAACAGTTCATACAGGACGGCGGAAAAGTGTGAAAAGTTTTAGCGTGTGTAGTATAAATACAAAATATTAGATTTGCGATATGCATATGAAAAAAACAACTGAAAAAATGTAACATGACCTGGAACCCGCCTCTCCTTGTCTCTTGACAGACGTATTTTCCAACTACTATTTCGGAGTCACCAAGCAGATAAGCACCTGAATCACATCTAAAATCGCCTGAGCCCTCACTCAATTGTGCCTGCCTCTCTGTCTTATTCAGTGATCTGAAAACCTGTCGTTTAGATCATCACGTGCATTTTTTGAGTAAGGATTACCGTTTTTTTCAAACACAATTTCCCCTTTAATATATGCAGCATTTTAAATACTGTATCATATTAGCTGAGAGTAAATACAGGAGAACATCACCAGTTGAATATCTTGAAAGAAAGAGGCACACAAGGGAATTTTCAGAAATACCAATCCACACGATGAACTTTTGAGAGTTTTGTTTGTTTATCGCGTGAATAACCTGACATTGCTATCGGCTCAGTAACAATTTAATGATTAACTACACCATCCGAAAAACATACATTTCACAAAACTGCATAGGACGATCAAAGCAGTCTTCATTTAGTTCTTGCAATAAGTGAATCCTAATTAGAGTCTTATGAAGATTAGAGCTTGTACGACTCTCACTTGTTGTAGGAAACAATTTTCTTGTACCGAACGTAGTCTTTCGCAATTTGTTCCATTGCGGATTCCTCTTTAGTTTCATTGAGAACCGTAAGTATTTTCACCCTTCATTTAGTCTTTCGATGTTGTCTTTTGTAACACTGTTATCACCCTTGGGAGAATTCAGAGCATAGTTCATTAATTTCCTTTAATTTTTGGATTCGCTATTTGTAGTCTGGATGAAATGTTTTGGTAACAACGATTGTACCTATTATTTGTTGGCACAATTTCAGCAACAATTTTTTTCAATACTTGTTTGCTATTTTTTCGCAATGTAATTATTACTAACCTACAGGTCTCGGCTCTTTCTCGCCCTCGGCGGTATTATTGAATAAACTCTCTCAAAAATTGAGGGACACAATCAACAAGAAAATTTTTCATTTACTCAAAGTAATCGTTGCACCTGACCCTTTTTGTTGTATATTTCTGTACAACTTTGGTTCAAATGACGCATAAAAAATATGTGCACAAGACAACTTACCATTTTAAGCGTTTCCTCCGGCCTGAGCAAGTAGAACATAGACTGCAGATGTTTCTGGATGTTGCTGCTGCCTTGGGCGGCGACACTTGCAGTTCCAAAACGACTGCTGGACGTTGAGCCACCGGTGCCGGACGCCTTTGAATTGGCGTCGGCGTCCGGCAACACCAAAGCTGTGCCCTTGCCCGCAAAGTAACACTCGCTGAGGCTGAAACAAAAAAATGAATTTTTTAGATAGTCCAGAGGAACCAGCAAAAACTCGAATCGAGATTGGTATGTTAGTTCAGATTTCCAGTATCAGAAATAAGCCAGACGATTATGAATACCTCAATTAATACAAGCAATTGGTTTTTTAATTTGTATTTTTATTGTTTGTATATTATTGGCATTTCACCTATATTGTTTAACCTATTCATCAGTTTTTTTATTTTATTTTCTTTTTTTCAATAACTCACCTGAATATTTCAGTCCTGGTATAGTTATTGATTTCAATATTATTAATATTTCATTCTTTTTCGTCTCAAATATTTCGTATCTGTTAACATTATTTTAAACAATGGAACTCCAAACCTCTAACATTCACATAAGAAATAGTGTCAAACGTTAAATTCAAGTTTGTTTTATAGTTATACGGTTATGCCTTTTCACTAGGGTAAAGACCAAAGAGGATTCATTCCAAAAATATAAATATACTTTTTTACTCCATATACAGCCGAGAGTAATGAGATTAATAAAGTCTGTCATTCAAATCTATGTGACTCTGAATATAGGATACACACTAGAACATTGAGGAACTCGAGTAGTAAACATCGTGTTAGTAGAGTAAGTGGAAGAATTATTTTGTGTGGTGAACTGTGACTTGTTTATTGTTTCTGAAAATACCTTAAACAAGTGGAAGCAACAGCAGATGGAATAAGAATATTGACAATTATAAAGAATGGCTGTCGAAACAGTTGATTCCGGAGTTGCCGTTAAGAAGCGTTTTGGTGATTGATACTGCACTATATCATAATAAACAAATCAAAAAATGCCAACGGAATCGACCAAAAGAGCCGATATGCAATCATGCTTATCTGAGAGGAATATTCCGTTTGAAAAAAACGTGCTGAAGTCTGAGTTATATGGCCTCATAGACAACTATAAGCCAAAATTTAAGCTGTATGAAATAGATCAGGACTTTCTAGCAGTAAATCACAACTTGGTACAATTGCCGCCACATCTCCCGTTTCAATCCAACTGAGTTTAGGCTGGACTGAAATGCAATGGAAATCTCATTGTGAACGAGCAAAGAAATTTAAGGACAATTGTATGTCAAATGAACCCACGAAAGACATCATCGTGGATGATCCGATTATTGATTTCTATGATGGGGATAGCGACACCGCATCGGAACAGGAATGTGAGGATGACGTTTTAAGGGATGAAAATGGTAATCTATCCAGAATCGAAACACTTCCTGATGAAAACCATGTATCAAGAGTAGGCGAAAAATCATATTTTGATCTCTTGGCAACAAATCTATGAAAATATTATATGAATTGTATATATGTATATAGTGGTATGCGATTATCAAAATTGCAAGCAATGTTTTGTAGATTATCTACCTACTATACGTTTCATAATACTGTCTAGTAACTATGCATCCAATTACCTATCAATAATCGGTTGCTAGTTCTTCCATTTTCTCTTAATTCATTTATTTCTAATGGAAATGTACGTATCTATCACTTGAAATTATATATCACTCATTATCTTTAAATTATTTTCCACCCGCATAAAAGAAAGAATTGGTGTTCCCGTTCCCTAGTGGTATATGTGTAATGTGTAGTTGTCAACAATTGCTGAATTTATTCAGGAAAAAATTCTTTTTCCGGCTGTACTTCCCTGATAGAAGTTGGTAGTATACGGAGAATCAGCTTTCCAATTGGTTGTAGTATGTTAAAATCATTAGTACTCGGGTTAATAACAGAGTAATTGAACATTGAGGCGCCATTAGAATTAAAATATTAAAGATAAATACAACGTCAGTAGATACTTAAAGACAAATATTATATAAACTTCATAAAATACAAATAGCTCGATTGAAACATTTGGATTTCAAAATTAATAATAAGCTGAAGTAATTTATCGTTTTTCAACATATATCAACATATAACCGCAAATGTTCGTAGATTTGGCGTAGATAGGTTGAAAGTAGTTCACAGAGAAAATTCAATGAACTCGTGACTTATCCGATCTACGAGGATATCAGAAAAGATCAGATAAAATGTTCAAAAAATAACTTGTGTTATACTAAATCATTACTGTATTCAAAAAACACTTCACTGTGATATTTTCACTACACAGTTTATAAAACCGTTACATGTGTTTCGCGTGTCTATAGAATAGTACAGATACGCCTGAAGAAGCTATTGTATAGCGAAACACGTGTTGCGATTTTGTAAATTGTGTAGTGAAAATTTCACAATGAAGTGTTCTTTGGATACGTTATGGCTTTTCATGGAATATCGGCTGATTCCATAACATACATCATTATTGGGTTTTTATTGCTCAGTTACCAACTACATAATTGTGTACTGCTTATGTATGCTCGATTAGGAATAAATGAAGTGTTAATTTATTGATAACCCAACGAAATTATATAGATTATCTACTTAACACAATATATCGAATTCACATAAAACGGGCAATTCTGGAAAAATCCGGTTGAATGTTTCATTGACTGCTTGCTATTGAAGTATCTGTAAGATGCTTGATCCAGCACTATTGTCTGTCAGATACGAATATTTAAACTATAGAAAATCAATGCATCCGTTTTGAAATATGACCAGAAAGTTTAGAAACCTTCACATTGAACATTGTGAGTGAGACAATAAAGAATCGAACCCATTTTTTAAATTTACACTGTCTTCTATTAATCCTTCCAACATTTTCCAGCATGGCGTATAGACCCAGCTTCACCAGAAGACTTTGTTGTTGACACTGTTCGATGCAGAGGGTGAGCTGTATACTTTTCCTGATCGCAAACTCCTGATATTTTCCATTGATGAATTGTATTTTTACAATTGGAATTATTTGAACAAACTATAGAGTATAGCAATTCCGTTTATGAGTGAGAGAATATATTTTTTCTGAACTAACATTAAGCTGTAAATACGTAGACTCCTACCAACTCAAATTCATTTAATCTTGGTCAACTATGTTAGACATTCATTTTTATAGGTTTTTGTCTCTGGTACGTTTAAAAAAACTGGCATGTTAAGTTTTTGTTGATTTCCACAAAATACATGAAATATTAATTCAAGTAACATTTTATTGTGAGATTTTCACTAGGAGGTTAACAAAATCGCAACACGTGTTTCCCTATACAATAGCTGGACAAATGTAGAATCATTCATCCAGACCTTTTACGATATGTTTGATGTTGAAAGAAGTATCGGCGCTTACTCAAACCTGCAACTAGGAACATAATTATATTTTCACCATCACGTTTTTTCTTCAATCACTGGACCTTATGAAACATCATTAGATAATTATAACTTTCCTATTTCCAGATATCGAGGAATTGAGTCTACTAACGGATTTCACTTCAAATTCTGCTAACCTCAGTGAACAAAAAAGCGCTATGAAGCTATTTTCTCATCACATTTATACGTATACTAGCTTATAAAAATATCCACACCTATCATTTTCACTTCCTAATAAGACCAACGACATCAATAACCGATCAATAAACTTACATATAACCATGTAGGGGCATTTTAAAAGATCGCACTCAGTGTGACACATACCTGCCGACATTGACAGCGTACTCGGGAGACACCCTGAAGTAATTAGGAATCGTGAACACTGACCGTATCACCAAATGAGAGAAAACTAGTACGAGTTTTTTCACCGTCGGAACTTGTATTCAAGAAAAATCATCGCAATATCCGTCTGCGTTTGCTGAAAAACGAATGGTTACGCACGCCAAAATACTCGAACAAAACGCAAGAAAAGACTGCGGTATAAATAATGAAAAGCATGCCGCGAAGCTCAACAAACGCGATAGAAACGTGGGTGAAGACAGGACCGGACTTTGAATATTTTGAAAACAGAATTTTCTCAACAATAGTGAAATTCTACAGTACAGTGTAAGTAGTTGAATTTGGTCCAAATGGAAGGTTGAAGTAGATATTTCACTTAATCTGGTGTTGTCTCCATACGAATAACAACTGAAGCGTCAAAACTTGTGCAAGGCTATGGATTAACGAGGTCTTACCTATAAATGTGCCATTCTCGAACGAATCAGACGATATTTACTGATCAGGAGAAACCATTACCGATAACCATCGGCTACTATCTGACTGGTAGTTTGAATAATAATTGTCACCCATGACTCTCTCTCAATTATCATAAACTTCCGAAAAACATTTCAGAAGGAATATATTGCTTATTTCAAGAATGTCCTGATAAACAACCCTGAGGAATGAGAGGGTCTGAATTCACGTATTATACGAAGTACAATTAACGAGGAAAAATTAAAATAATTCATTTGGTATTCTTTCAAGGTGAATATTTATCTAATTGAAACTAATTTGACAATCCTTATTGAAAGAATGAGAAGTTAATAATTCATTTTCACAATATATTCAAAGGATTTATTTTCAATACTGATCTAGGTACTAGGGTATATCGATCGACATGTTCAATTTAAAAATGGCATTTGAAATTACTGTTTCACTCACTAGAAAATGAAATCATATCTTCAATTTGGCGATATCCAGAAGATTGATCTTTGAATAATGGAAAAATGAGTTATCTGAGACTTTGCTGTGATTTAGGAAAAATTTCAAAAATCATATGCAATCAATTTTTTTTCTTTGGGAAATGTTGAAATCATAATATTACAAACAAATTGGAGTAAAAAGGGATTTGTGTCATTATTTCATATCAAATAGCAATTATTATCGCAGACCATTGTTGTGTTCCCATTTACTTTCGTACGAGTATATATTATGGTTACAAGAAGGTGCAGAACTACTTGATTTATGATAATTCTCCTAAGGTTGCAATTTTCGATGTCGCTTATTTAGATTTTTTTGCCAGATTACTAAGAAATTATAGGAAAAAAGATACAGTTTGGTTAGATTTAAATTCATACTAAGTTAATACTCTCTAATTTTATCATACTGAAAATTCTGCGAATTGAACAATATTAAAATGCATAAAAGGCAATTGATTATCACAAGTTGTCTGTCAAATTACTTCATTTTATAGTCATGATGTTATAGTTGAAAGCACAGGCTGTCAAAGAAGAATAATGCATCCAAATCTATCCTTAATAATAATTAAACAATATTCTACAAAAATTTTAATTTATAGACGCCTTTCGCTGACATCGTAGCTTTCTCGGTAGAAACGAATCACTTTAAAAACTGGAATTGTTTCCATTATATTACTGCATTTTTTCGAGAGAGGAGAAACATATATGTATGTGTATTTCGAGCTTAGAATAACATGACACAACCGTTTCCGAAAACTTACAGCTCACCGTTCCATTACATTTATTTAAAGCAAATAGACATCTATTCATTATTGCGTTCGCTCATACGCACACCTGAACAGTTACCAAAAAGTAATTCATTATTAAAATCCCAAATCAGCTTTCCAGTCAGTTAAACACTGTAACAATTTGTGAATCCGGTCCTGTAAGTTATCTCCGGTTTGGCGAGGCAATGACGGAGCAGCGTCATCGAATTTCTCATAAAGCACCAACCAGACAAACCCTAGTCACCGTCAACACAAGGCTGAATACAAAACAGTTTGAGAAACAACTAGATAATAAATAATTTTGAATTTCCCTTATTCATCATAAATCGTAGATTGGACCAACTGTGAGGTCAGACATTGAAATACGAATATAAATGTAAATGAATATAACTGTAACTGTTTGAAAATGCATTTGAGACACGAGTAACGAGACGGTTCCTGAAAGCTAAAGGAAACATATTTTCAATGTTGAAAAATGAGAAATTAAAATTTTATGTTTATTTACCACTTCTATTTGTAACTGAAGTTACTGCAGTTTCGTCCTATAAGAACTCTTGGCTCCTACCGAGCAACGTTTTAATTGGTACCAAATTTCCAAAAACGACTCTCCTCGATAGGAAGACTTAACAGATTGTCTCTGGTCTGGATTCCTAGCCATATTGCGGGTTGCGGTGGAGGGTCGAAAAGACCCACTTACTTGGACCTATACCTAACCTATAAGGACATTTTCAAACTTTTACATTACACTAAAAATTAATAATATTACCCCTTATATAATAGCATTGTACGTATTAACATAGGTACTTAACTTAATTGAGTACCTGAATTTTGTTCATCTGTGATAATGTGGGTACGCTAATTTGAAAACCGGTGAGTAAACTATAACGATTTGATCATTCAGCAGATTACACCCTAAATGCTTATGCTTATGAATTTCTAAAGATTCCAAATGATTGAGTTTCCAACCCTTGCTTGCATAGTGCAAAATTTCCGTATCTTTTAAATTCGGAAACTTGTGGTTGCATGCCAAGGAATGGTTTGGAAACTTCGAATCATTTTTTTCAGTCTGAAGTACTTTTCATGTTCAGCATACTGTTTTGAAAAATTTCGACCACATTGTCCCACATAAACACTATTACACTCCGGACACTTAAGCTCATAAAATCCAGATTTCTTCAGAATAACTGGGCAATTAAAATTGGTAATAAACCTAGAAATTTTCATTTCTCATTTTTCATAATGATCTTCTACATCCATCAATTAATATTTTCAATGATTTTTTATGACACGAATATGTAGGTCTCTTGTCGCCTTGTTTCAAAATTATTTTTAAATTTATTTATATATACAGGGTGTTTTTCAAATTAAACACCCCTTTTACGATGAATTCTAAGGTAAGTTTCATTAAGGTTATTTATACCTGAATGCATTCGATTCCGAGATACCTATTGTAATTTTTCTAAAAAATCAGTTTTTTGAATAAAACCTTTCACATATTTTGAATCAGTCGTAAAAAATGAGTTTCTGGAATTTGGTACAGAAATCTTCTCTTAAGATATTCTTCTATTCAACTCGAATGATTCCCTTACACAGTGTTCACAGATAAAGTAATGGGACTCGCAACAAAACCCTTTTCCTCCGTTCGTCTCACAATCTTCCAATTGATGTGGTACGGTGAGAACTGAGAGATATATCAGATGTCTTTTATATTATAATCAACCAAGATTCAACCAAAATTAAAAGAACAGTTCGATTTAATTTCACTGGTAACATGACGTTATTTTAAAAGGTACATTGAAATGTTTCCCACTAATTTGCTCATTCAGTGGCACTGAGCTCATAGAGGTGAATTCAATAATGAATGATGACTGGTACATACACAACATCCTTGAAGACCATGTTTTTTCTTACGGCGGCTTTATCGGTTATGACAATTTGGTGCTAATGCATGATAATGCTCGTGCACATGTTCCAAGAACAGTCACCCAATATCTTGAAGTTGTCGGACTTGATGCAGTGGAGTCGCCACCAAACAATCCTGAAGCAAATCCCGTAGAACATATTTGGGACATCCTAGGTGGCTGCTCATCGTTTTGAGGTTCAACTCAGTACACCTCGAACTTCACTGTTCAAGTACTCTTTTATCTGGAGAGCTGCCTTTATGTGGAATAAATTTCCTGAGAAGTTTTTCCAAATGGATTTGATCTCTAGCGCTTCAAATCCAATGTGAATCGCTACTTTCGCACAGGCACCGCGCTGAGAGCGCCTTAAGGATTTTTCTGTAGTGCTTGTGTTTTGTCCTTGAAAAAAAACAATATACGAACACGAAGTCCAGCTCCTAACTCAATTGCAGAATTAGGAATTGCTGCACAGGAAGAACGGAATCGGATTCCACAAGAAACCATCAAAGACATATTGCGGAGTACGCACAGGAGGATGCAGGTTATCTTTAGTAGTAGGGGAGGAAACACTAAGTACTGAACTGTTATCATGTTGCCTCACTTTCATTTTGTCGTCATTGTTGCTTGTTCTGATTAAATATTATTACCAAAACTAGTCTATTCCTGTGCTTCTTCTACAAGTGTGTGGATTATTTGGCAATCAATATACGTTAAATAGTTCAGCATATATCATTTAGTAATGAAAACTGCATAAATATTCAGACAAATAGAAATAAACATGAAATGGAGGCTCAAAATACAATATGCAATATTTTTGTCTGTGAGTGTACACCATTGCACTGCTTATAGTCTTTGAAAACCATTTTTTGTAGTGGAGTCGATGTTTCTTACTGTTTTTATACGTATAACCTACTCTACTCAAAAAATAGTAAGAAACTTTGACTACTCCACAAAAAATGTGTTTCAAGTTTCAAAGAATATTTGCAAGTACGGTATGCCACTTCAAAATCTTGAAAGATATGTATGAGAACCTTCAAACTCTCGTAACAGAATATTTATTATGTAGATGTAGGGACGATTATTCTTAGGAGCCTGACTGAGAATGCCTCACGATAGTCGATAATGCAGAAAGATATGAGTTTTGAAAAAGGGAAAGGATTATTTTCTGAAAATTCAACCATTTTAAGGAAACTAAGCTTAATTTTTAGTCAAAATCAATAAATAAGATAAGTTACTGACCAATTTCAGTAGTAACTATTTGGCGTGAATTTTTTTGTTTGCCAATCATTACCCTTCAACAGATTGTTTATTGATAAAGCTTTGTTTATTTTTTCAGATTGTGAAAGTATACACCCAAAAACAGTAAGAATATTTGCAATGCTTCTTGAAAAATATCGTTTTTCATGATCTCACCACCATATCTTTCTTGTTTAAAATGCGATGTTGGTATATGAGAAATTCCTCCAAATTGACCAAATCAAAACTTATTATTCTCGGAGGTGAATAGGTCAATGATTTACGAAAAGTATATTAGCATTCGACATGAATGAAAATTGGATTCGGCATCCGCAAAAATTCTTACGTTTGAAATAAAATAATTTTCAAAAGCTTAAAAACTCATGAAAAAAAAGTTGAAATTCATGTTTTTCCATGAATAAAAGTAAATATGAATCCACAAAACCTGCTATTTCTCAATAAATCTCATACCACTATTTTTTTTAAATCAGTACTCTCACCAATGGTATGAATAAACATCAAATCATCAAATCTAAAATTTTTATTTTTCAGTGGATTGCATAATACATTTTCCATTAATAACATGAAATACGTTTTTATTAGAGTTTCATCTCTTAGATACATTTTTATAAAATCTAAAAACTGGTAACAGCAAGTGTTTATGCTATCATGATCTAATCAACCTTTAAAGTCCTACCATTTCCTAGATAGTGATAGTAGAATTACCTAAAAATGAAAACCTTCAGTATCTACAACACTAAGCATTCCACTTGTAGATACAATAAGCCATTAATGCAATTTCTAACTGGAGACATTCTAATCCAACATCCTAAAAGTTACATTTCTCACTACATCATCTTTTATTGGCCTTTGCTTGGAGGGGGTAAATGTGTTGAGATAAAACATCTTTAAGAAGATAACAGACCTTAGATAAGCAGTTTCAACTGATAGACTAAAAACTGAGAGGCTTCGGAAAATTTATCCAAAATGGATTTTGCATCACAGTTTGTCCTAAATGAGGTGACGAATTACGTCAATCTTACTATTAGTTAAAAATTACACGCCAACCAGCAAATTTTACTTAGTTTATATCGAGTGAAAAACCCAAATGAGAAACACCGAAATCACGAATAACATTCGTTACTGTGCATTTCGCAAACGCTCTGTTTAGGTTAGTTTTGTCGACACTGTCGATTTCTACGAAACCATTTTCTTGCTTCAGTCAGACCACATAATCATTTTACACGACACTACGTTGACTTTAGCAATTAGTATCACACTGCCAAGATTACAAAAATATCTGAACGTGCTTAGTAATCGTATATTACGAAAATCAGTATTTACACCTTCAGCTCACCTTTCCTTTGAATCTTTTCTTATAGTTTTTGTATTTCAATGTGATTGATTGAATGAATCATATAGATAGAGAAGTAAAAGATAGAGTAAGAATTTTATAATGACAATTACTACTCAAAGTCTCGTAGACAAGATCTGCTCAATTATACCTTTTTTTAAAACAATTATAGTGCTCTAATAGAAATTAAGAATACTGAATTATTTATGTACAAAAAAAAGATGCATTCTCCCAGATTGATTCAAAGCATGAATATAACACTAGACACAAAATTAACTTTGTTTGAAGGTGGTTGACATTGTTTCGTGGTGTATTTCGTCAGTTCGGACTTCCATTGTCTAATATAATATAAACTGATTTGAAATCCCTAAAAAAAATTAAAAAGATTAACCGAAAATAACAATTTTACTAAACAAAAAACTGAAATTATAAAGAAATAACATAGAAGCAACAACCAAAAAAATAAAAAATTGAAATATTAATAAAAGCTGAAAATTTGAAAATTAAAAAAATATTATCAACAAAAAATTAAAAATTAAAATTAAAAAATCCCAAACCAAGTTACGTCATGAAGTTTCGATTGTTAGTATCCACAATCGTCTTCGGGTGATAACTGGACTTATTCCTCCGAGATCTTACTATTTATAGGTCATTCGAGTGCTTTCACCTATCCCCTCTTCCCGCTTCATTGGTTTTTAGCGGGAAATGACCGTTTGGCGGGAGGTGGTCGTTTTTCGCTTGATTAAAGGTTTCCATATGTTACGTATCTCTACGCTAGCTTCACTAAATGCGTTGTTGGACAACATATACGTGGCTTCCTTGAATTTTCTCCTAAACCAGTCTTCCTCTTTGTGGATGCTTTCAGCTTGAGCCCACTTGATGTTATGTTGATGAGTCCAAACATGCTCTGATATTCCGGATTTGCTGGTGTCTCCTCGCTGTGTGTGTTTCTTGTGTTCAGCAATGCGAACTTTTAATGGCCTCTTAGTTTCACCGATATATGATTCTCCGCACTCGCAGGGTATCCGATAAATGCAATTCTTGGATCCGCAGTCCGCGTTTGGTGGCCTGGTTTTTGTGAGGCTTCTACAGATAGTGTTCCCAGATCTGAAGCAGGTCCTGATGTTATACTTAGACCCAATCCTTCTTATCCTTTTCGATAATCCTCTGATGTAAGGAAGTACAAGCCTGTTCTACCATCACTCTGGAGTAACCATTCCGTTGGAGGTCATTCTCGAAAAGGAGCTAGGCATCATCAAAAATGAATATATTATATTAGACAATGGAAGTCCAAACTGATGAAATACAAAATTAACTTTATGCACGACCGGGTGTAAAGTAGCACTTTAGCGCCCACAAATTACTTTATCGCTCGGCGGTCGATAAAATCGTTAAGCAGGCGCTAAAGTGAATTTCAATCTCATATCGATAGAATCCATCAACCACCATCATCATACTATCAATATATCTATTGTACCTACTTATAGGTAACTCATAAAAAGCTATCAATCTTGCGTATCTACTGATATATCTATTATCATGTACATTTGAAGTAGCTTTCAGCACGGAATAATATGACCACCACATGGAAGATAGCTTACAATGTTTAGATTTTTTTAGAAAATAGGCGCGAAGTACACTCTCTGTGTAGTTCTTATTTTTTACATTTTTCCGTTGCACCACCTCACGAATGCTTCATACAAGTTGTCGTATATTTACTTGGATTTACTTGGCAATACACTCAATTTCGCATTCTCAGCTACTTTACTTATCGGTGGTGGAATACAATTCGCACTTTCTTCGTCGCTTGAATCCATTTCAAAATCACTAATAAATTATCTGTAATCACAAAAATTGACAGCAAATATGGCTACTAGCCTATATAATCTTATTTCGAAAAATTGACTGAGTTGCCATGGTAACATTCATTCCATCACTTCTTGATTTATTCTGATTTCGATATGATATGAATATACAGCCTCATGGCAGCCTTGATGTATTTCTATCGTGTTCTAGATATGAAGAGATATATATCTATATGACATCAAATATACCGGTCGTGCATATAATATTGTATATATTTCGGGGGTAATTTGCTTTTATGGACCTACGCACGCTGCTGTCCATAAAAACCTATTTTACGCCCTTGATACATAAATAATTATTATTGTACCTTTAATAAAACTCAGAATAACTCAAAATGCCCCAAACTTCAGGGCTCCAAAAACTTTCTATTCGATTCCAGAAAACATAAAAAATAGCAGTTCAATTTTCATTTACAAACGAAAACTTGAAGATTTTCTAGTGCAAAATTGCTTTTGCTCCTTAGAACAGTTTTTTGAACATCACTTCTGAGGAATTTCTTTTTCAGGCACTTATATGCTTTCAATCATCTGTTATTTATAACTGTTTTTATGTTTTATTTGCCATTCGTTTTTGATTGTGATGGATTTTGTATTGAACCCTTTGTTTGACATCTTCCATACAGCCTGTACTGTCTCCAGGAAATAATATCTATTCTATTCTATTCTGAAGACAATCCAAGTTACGAGTACGGTCAATGGATCTTTACAAACACGTGATCAATTTGTACATCCGAAATAAAGCTAAGTCATGAAAAATGTTTCAAACAACCTAACCATTCAAAGAAGTATTGCTTTTATTTACGAAATTTAGAAAAAAAGTGTTAAGAATTTGGGTCAATTTGAAATTAGTTGTGAAATCAAATATATATGTGTAAAACATTTTAAATAATAGATTCTTTACAGTAAACATCATTGAACTGCCAAGCCTGTCAAACGATAGCAATAAGAAATCAACTGCCAAACTTGTACTTCGACTCATGGTTGTAGGTATATACTCTCTTCAATGTACCTTGTTTGATTTTCACTTGTAGAAAAAAGGATGCTACATAAAAGTATATGTCTTTATCGTATTAGATATTGATGACGCGTGTATATTGATTCGATGCCCCAAGTGTGCTGATCTTAGTGGAAAAGATATAAAGCTAAGTAAGTCTCGAACCATCCAGATTACGTTCTGAAATCCAGTTGATTTTGGTTTGTACTATTCGGATGGACTGAGTAAAATATTCATTCATTCGTTTTGTAAAATGGAAATTTTAGTTTCGAGGAAAATCATCATATTTGTTCATAAATGAAAGTCAATCAGTGGAATATTGTATAAGAGACATGCAATTTTTGTAAACGCTACCTTTGACTCTAGAACCACAATAAACCTACCAGGACCTACCTAACCTAACCTAACCTACCAGGACCTACCTGCAACCTCGCGGATGCAGTGGAGGGTCTAATAGAGTCACTCAATTCAAACCTGACCTAACTTAACGCTCACGACTTTTTTTCACAGGAGGGAATTAACATGTTCCTAGTGGATTTACTAGGGTTAGGTTCCAAGTAAGAATACCGATTCGACACTCTACTGTCATTCGCGAGAGTTTAATGTGGCTCACAGAAATTCCAACCCACCAAATAAGTCTAGCTTCTTAACAAAGCGGGTTAGTTTGTTTGGTAGGCGATTTTTCAGGTCAGATGACAAGAGTGAAACGATGACAAACGTTAAGATCCTGATTCGGTTCGTGGCGAGGAAGTATGTCTCCGCTGATTCATCATCTTCCAAACAGAGGTGGCATACCAGATCTTCCGCTTAGTCACAGTTTCTTCATATGATAATTTAAGAGATAGTTTACGTATGATATGAGAAGACAACAGGTTATCCCTGCTTTGATATGACTATTGTTTGGTGCTATTCTTCGCAGAATATACAACTGGCATAGAATGGTCCGATCTTGGTATATTTTGACAGAGGTCTGAAACTCTTCTTTCAGTTCAGGTATCCAGTGTTTCTAAAACAATGCGAATGACAAGTTTTGTTGCGTTGAAACCACTTGCAGAGCCCTCCCTTGCAAGACAGCCAGCAGCTTCATTACTTTCCTATCCAGTGTGGATAGGAATCCAGACCAGACACAGAGTTCGGTATTGCTATTGAGGAAAGTTTTTTTGTCAGTTATATACCAACTGCTTGGTGAGAGCCAAGTGTTTCCAAAGCCGCTTGGCTATCCGATAATATTTTTATTGATTTATGTGTGTCTTTCTACTCATAAACCAATGACGCCAGAAATATGGTCACATTGCACCCTAGGCAGGTTAATATCTCTGTCAACACCTACACTACATCCTGAGGATATTTTTGGTCTATTAGTAAACCTGCATTCATGAATATACTATCACATAAAAATGTATATTCATGTGTGGTCGTGGAAAATTATAACTCTTTGATCAATTTTTTCGGTGTCCGTTAATTTTAACCATCTACCAATAAATAATAAGGCCGGTATCGATGAGGTTACCAGTCAAAAAATATGATACTACATGCATTTCACTGAGGTGTTAATGAAAAGAAATGCATCAACGTTGTGTTGCATACCGCATTTACCTTTTTGTCGATAATGGTCGTTCACCTGCAAAGGTAACTGTTAATATTTATGCGTTTATTTTTTACGAACGCTCCGACCGCGAATCTAGCTATTGAAAGTGGTGTGTGAACATCAGGCAACATTTCCATTTATGCGTCCGCTATTAGTTCGCTGTTAGTTTTTATCGCGTTCAGAAGTGACTTCCTCCATCATTAACTCTCTGCGCGATCATGCAAATGAAAGGTAGCCTGGTGGGTAGTTCGATGACTTAGGAAATGAGACAGTGTTCCTATATGCATTTATGATGAGATAATTACTTATACGGGGCGGTCGTCTATGGCAAAGTTTCCATTGAGTTTTAGGTACACTTTTTGTGAAAGTTGATCCATATTAGAAAAAAACTTTCGTTTTACCAGAATATTTTCATTGCGGTGAAATTATTAAAAAATGTTTTATACCTTTCATTATAATCCAAAATTCCAGGGTAATATTAGGTCATCCTAATCAATGAACGATATCATGATACGAATGATCGACATACAAACACGTCATTACTGTCACATTCTAAGTACGAAAGCGATAATAATTTTTACTGAAATATTACTTAGTTTTGCTAAAATTATGTATGGTAGTCATACCCTGGACTATCAATTGAACGATTTGCTAAAAGAAACAATTTTGGATATTTGATCAAAATTTTGCTGAAACAGTGAACCAGTAAACCTCCACGCATACAGTTGGGGCGATTATAGAATGCACATTCATCATCAACAGAATTACATATTTCTTAGAACAGTCCGGAGCATTCGAAAGTACTCGGGAACATTCTATTCTAAAATATTGAGAAGGTCAGGAACATTCCAGGTCATTGAGGAACATAACACAACGTTTAGAACACTGCAGATTGTTCTAGAACATTATGGACCATTCGAAGTCATTTTGCAAGCATGGGGCTACCCATAGGTAGGTGTATATCGAGGAAAATCCGTCATCGTTAAAGTCTTCATCAGGCAATAAAAAGTAAAATAGAATAAAAATAACTTTCGTCTATTTCTACTGAATTTATTATTTGTTACGACCGGTTTCGGTTTAGACCATTTTCAAGTATCTGTTTGTGGAAACCGTATGAAAATGTGTTTAGGAGTTTTTGAGTTTATTACGTTCAGTGAGTCACAGGCAGAGACAGATACGGCGAGTGTTTCAATTTATAATATTATGTTGTGATGTTGAATTTCATTAGTTCGGACTTTCATTGTATAATAGGATATAAAATGATCTGAAATCCCTGAAAGAATCAATGAAATTAAAAGGAATAGTTGAAAATAACACTTATATTAATAAAAAAAAACCTTGAAATGAAATTACAATAAAATAAAATACAAACAACAATTGAAAATTGAATGACACAAAAATAAATAAAAATGAAAAGATTTCAAGCCAAGTTACTTACTTCCCGGCATTTCGATTATTAATATTCACAATCGTCTTCTGGTGATCACCCGTCATCACCCGATATAATATAATATAATATATCGTCTATGGGTGAAGTCATCACCCGAAGACGATTGTGGATACTAACGATCGAAACGTCATGAAGTAACATGGCTTGAAATCTTTCAATTTTTTTTTTTGTATTGTTCAATTTTCAATTTAGTAATATAATTGTTGTTATCATCAGCTATTCATTTCAATTTTATTGATTCTTTCGGGGATTTCGAATCATTTTATATCAATTTAGACAATGAAAGTCGGAACAAATGAAATTCACCATGAAACATTGTCAACCACCTTCAAACAAATGTAGTGATGTTGATCACTTTGCCACTAGATATGAAAACAAAAGAGTTGTTAAATAAAAAATAAATGGAAATAGAAGGAAATAGACAATAAATGAATGATGAGATGCAGAATTTCCAAATTTGAAATTGATACTGAAAAAGTTATGGAGAAAGTGAAAACTTGATTATAATAAGAATTTGTAATTCCTAGTACTAGGAAAATATAACATTCCTCAGCCCGATTTCGGAACAAATCTGATAAGAAAATTATATACAGATTATCTTACTTCATTATTACAAATTCCTGGTTGAATCAACAGTACAAAATAATACATTATATAGTCATTGTTATAAGAAAGCTTACAGAATCAATAATCAGTTCAGAGAGAAGAAACCATATAATTAACTATAGATTCAATATCAGTGCTACCAAGATCGTCACAAAATAATTTCTTATTATGATAATAAAATGAAGAGGACATTCAATGAGGCGATGAAAATAATAAAATTTTCATTGCTGATAGCTGGGGTAGCTTACTTATCTATCATTTTGATAATTGACATATGAATAATGCTCGAATTGTCAGATGTCATAGTGTTCAGAATTATTCATCATATCATCTGTTTTTCTATTCGCTAGCTTAGTTCATGGGTACCTGTCCGGGTGCCTATCATCAGAAACGTTTGTTTTTAATATCACATCATAATCGATAATATTGTTTATTAATGACAGTAAACTAATATTAGAATATTAAATTGAGTCCCGCCTGTGAAATTGCGTACGCTGAGCGTAAAATAGGTTCTTTCAAAATATCTTAGTAGATATTTCGAAATTAATTCATAGATAATCATTACCTATCACAATCTCCAACAAAAAATGAAACGAAACGATATTATGCAACTTTTCATCGTTGAAATTCGTTTGATCATTGCGATATGTTTCGTTTCGCCGAAGAAAAAATTACGATCAAAATGAAAGTGCGCGTTAGATCCTAATGAAGAGTCAATTACCCCCTTTAAGGACTCGTCCGTTTCATTTCTGTGCTGCACGCATGACTCATCCCAGCGTAGATTTCTCATCTCGATTTTACACTTTGCCCCGGAGAGAAGTGGCACGCCATAAAAAACGAAATCCGGTTTCGAAGGACTTCAAATCGACATGGATTCAATAGTTGTTCTCGATACCGCCACAAATATTTTAATACGAAAATTGGAGGGATGTTTTGTACGAGCATATTGACAAAGGGAACAAAACAAAAAAAAATATCACTTTTTCAAGTGAATAATATTTTATAAAGAATCGACCATGTTGAAATACATGAATGCATGGAATAATGGTAATAATAAATCAGTTCCTTATTTTTCAAAGTACGAAACAGCAGTTAAACCTAGGGCTCTGAGTGAAAGGCACAAAGTATTCGAAAAAAATGAAAATGATTACTTTCCACACAATATAAAAGTATAATCAAAATAATGTACTATAAAAATAGCATTCTTGTTACATAGGTACATCTTGCAACAAGCTCTCATATCATATAAATTTTATAATAGACGGGTTAGATTTAATGTAAAGTCTATTTCGAAACAGCTGCTTTGATATGAACATTGAATTACCCTTTTTTATGTATAAAGGTGTAGAAATAAAAAGCCAAAACCTTTCTTTGTCAAAAATTAATCTCTCCTAAAAATATATCCCTTGTAATCTAGTTTCTTCTTTTTATATGAGATATGTGAACAAATGATTTCATTCAATACGTCATTGTTGTATGACCAAACTATCCTCAACCTTTGCCTATGTATTATTCTTGAGAATTCATATTGCTTCCATCTTGTGTCCTGCCATTCTGAATTTTCGTTAAAACCCATTCATTTGATATCCATATTATAGGAGTGCATGAAAAACTATAGTCCACCATCTTCGGGAATTCACCATATAGCATTTTATTTTTCATATGTTGTTAAGCGAAATCATTGTCTTGATAAGCATATCTGTTTAAAATTTGTTTTTCCGTTAACCAGCTGTCGCACCTCTACGAACGATAACCCTCAGAAGTAGAAACTTGTGCGATCTAAGAATTAACGAGGTCTTACCTTTTAACGTGTGATACTTTACACGGGTTGGACGGTAGCAAGTGAAAATCAATCGTTCAGACTAGGGCTTGAACCACCGACCAACACGGCAGTCAATTCGAGTGAGTGAACACCCACATCGAACCTCCTGGCTACCGACCTACCCATATAATGGGAGTGAATAATAAATTAGTTATTCCATCATCTTGGGAGATCCGCCATATTAAATTTAGAACGATGTCAATTTACTCATTATGTTTCACTTGCTCATGAAGCATTTCAATTGATATCAATGTTACAGGGCCATATCATAGGGCGTTAGCCATGTTGGATTCATAATGACGTACATCACTTTGCTTACTGTGTTTCGCTCATTAAGTTATTTCATTTAATACCCACATCAAAGGAATTACTGTGAAAATTCTTATATGCAATTTTGTTAACGTCCTCCTCCAAATTGGAGTAAAAATGACGGAATTTAGGTAATCGTACTTTGTCTCGATAATCAACCGTCCGTGCCAGATTCCAACTCAATCGGACACTGAGTAGTGGGTCAAATTTTACTTGCAAGATTTGATTACAGGTTTGCAGGTTTTTATGTATAACGCTTCATTTACAACTGCGGTACGCATTATCACAGACACAAAGAGGTAAGGACGCAATACTCATCACTTTCAAAAATGTCTAAAGCACAATTTGTATTTTTTTCATCGTTAGGTAGGGTTGAAAACAGGTTCCGTTTATTTAACTTTTGAAATATCGGGGGAAGCCTGTTTTTATTATTAACTGCAGAATTATCGACATTATTGTTTGATCTATTCGCGGGCAGATAGCGCTGTACGTAACCTCCTTGATATAATTCGAACTCACTTTACATTTGTTTCTTCATTTGAAAAGCGTATTTTTTCAACACGCGCGCCTCCTGGGTTATTTGTAACCCTACTTTGCGCG
>WOGO01000289.1:0-25883 GCA_015342085.1 Leptinotarsa defecta
ATATTTGTCGAGTAATTGACGAATCTCTTTCGACAATTGTTTATGAAGGAAAAACAATTGTCGTTCTTCTACTTTTTTTTAAATAGTTGGCTCTGCTAACTTGATATGTAGTTACCACATCCTCCCCAGTAGAAATCCCTAAAAGTCTAATCTAATTGCATTACGACAATTACTCGACAAATATTAATAGCAAAAATTCCGATATTTGAGTATTATTGAGACCTGTATAGGGGTGACCCTGCTAACTTTATAAAAAAAAGAAGATGCGCGACAATTATTTTCCTTTCACGACAAATTCTCAACAATTATTCGACAATTAAAAAAGTATATTTCAATAATTTTACTGCAAGTTGCCTTGCTAACTTTATGGAGGTGATCATAAGTATAGCAAAATGATATTTTATCTATTAAAATAATAATAAATGAACTCGAAAGCGGATGGACCCATTTTACGAATTTTGTTTTTGTTGATTTTTGCCGTTGCATGATATCTAAAGTAAATTATGACCTTTTTTTTATTCTAACTTGAGCATTTTCTATAATTTGATCCTGTATCTGTTGGCAATAAATTCATTATTATGTATTATTATCATTATTATTATTATTTGACGTATGTGGCCGAGGTAATACCTCAAATGTTCACTCTCTGTCTTTTGGTTTTTGCTATAGCCCAATAATTTTTTTTTATTTGAAGAGCAGATTACGTCAAAATTATAATATGCCCACTGCTCACAGGTGGTGGGTTTGATTAGAAGTTCCCTTACTCATCTTTGTTTTCGAAATTGTAGTCTTCGTCATTTACACGAAACTGTTTAAAGTTGAGGAGTAAAACACGAAAAGGCGGATGTAATCATATAATAATGAACCGAAATTCATTTTGACCACAATTTCCTTCGACTTTTGTGCGGAGCGTGACGAGATCTAAGTACCTCAGTCGGATATCCGACAATTATATTTCGGTTTAAATAAAATACCTTTTTTAAAGTGATTTTGTCCGAAAATACGTGCAACGTTCAGGAGGATCTGCTTTCACTTTCATTTGGTGGTGTAGTAAAGAAACATATTGTCATAATACTCAAGTTGAGTTTTTGAACTTGTTCACTATTTACCCACCAGCTATAATTCAGCTTCTTTAGAAATCACAAAAAATGCTAAAATGAAGATACTTCTGAAGAAAATGCACATATTACACCATGGAACATAATCCCTTTACCTACGAGGCACTCACTTACGTATGGGACATGCTTGATTACCCATGCTTGATATACCCATGTACATTTGTTGTGTTTGGTAACAATGTCTGTCAATGTCTATCATAGGGGAAGGCTAGGTTTTGCGTTACAACGAGAAAAGTTTAATATTAGTTCAGAATTGAAGACGATAGGCATAAATAGGCATTCTGGAATTGGCCGTAGTGGTAGTGCGCCCGATTCACGATCGGAAGACCGTGGGTTCGATTCCTGCCTCGACCAGATATTTTTCTCGAGAGAATTTATCTAGTTGAAGCTGGAATGATTCTGCAATCACACGTTAAAAGGTAAGACCTCGTTAACCCTTAGCTCGCACAAGTTTCTCAACTTCTGAGAGTTGTCGTTCGTATGGGGGCGACAGCTGATTAACGGAAAAACTGATTTTAAATAGATTTTTTAAAAACATAAGTTATAGTACTTTGAATGTCACATAGTCACTCGTTTGAAAGTTTGTCAATATTGTATTCACGAAATTTTAAAAATAAATGATAATTCTAGGTGGTAAAACAGACATTCTTGGAAACTTTGAAGTATAAAGCAACCCAATATCAGTCTAGTTCAAAATGAAACAAGTAATAAGCAGTTGTTGTTTCAATATCCTTCATCATAATAGTGTTACACATGTTTAACAAATTTTATGGTATGAATCCCAGTATGAATACACTGACTCGTTATTTGATGAAAATTAATAACATTATCCATGATACTAATTGAACAATTTTTATACAATTAACTTCACTCTAGACGCGTTTCACTACTTTGTAGTTTCAGTTGCACTGAAGAAACTACTGTTTTGTGAAACGCGTCTTGAGTAAAGTTGCAGTTCTGGTGTTGAGAACAGTACTTCTTTCGGATTTACTCTGCGTTAGAGTTTTCAGTTCTACTTTCAGCATCTATTCTCTATTCATTAGTCTCAGCTGGAAATGCTTGGATGTTTCTTATGAACATTACTTATGTCCAGTTACTAACTATAAATATAATTTGCTTGGAGAAACTGCTCAGTACACTTGTGGAAAGTAATAGATTACTTGCTTTAAAATTTCTGATTTGTTTTGCGGTTGAATTCTTCATTTACATCAGAATCAGTATTGATGATGAGCCAACGACGAGCATAATACTGTTTGAAAGTGGTTGACAATGTTTCGTGATGCATTTCATTAGTTCGGACTTCCATTGTGTAATATGATATAAATTGATTTGAAATCCCAAAAGAATCTTTAAAAAATTAAAAAAGATTAGCCGAAAAATAACAATTATATCAAGCAAAGAAAAACTGAAATTACAATGAAATAAAATACAACCAACAACCTAAAAATGAATAAAAATTAACTTTTAAGACGAGATGAAAAATAACAACTATTAACAAGAAATGAAAGTTAAAAATTAAAAGATTTCAAATCAATTTACTTCACGACGCGACGTTTCCATTGTTAGTATCCACAATTGTCTACGGGTTATAACTGGACTTATTCCTCCAAGATCTGACTATATGTCATTCGAATGTTTTCACCTATCCCCTCTTCCCTCTCTTCATCGGTTTTAGCGGAAGCCGACGATTTGGCAGGAAGGGGTCGTGTTCCGCTTGATTAGAGGTTTCCATATGTTGCGTATCTCTACGCTAGCTTGACTAAATGCGTTGTTGGACAACATACATGCGACTTCTTTGGATTTTATTCTAAACTAGTGTTCCTTGTTGTGGATGATATCAGCTTGAGCCCACTTGATGTTATGTTCATGAACCCAAACATGCTCTGCTATTCCTGATTTGCTGGTTCATCCTCGCTGTGTGTGTTTCTTGTGCTCGGCAAGGCGAACTTTCAATGGCCTCTTAGTTTCACCGTTGGAGACAAATCATGGGAATATGGTTATGACATCGAAATCAAACTCCAATCGTTCCAATGGAAGGTCACTGGAGAGCCAAGACTGAAAAAGCACCCCAAGTTCGATCAAATGTCACGGTTTTGCTCGCTGTTTTCTTCGATTACCGTGGCGTAGTGCATCAGGAGTTCTTGCTTTATGGTCGTACAGTCAATAAGAAGTTATGCGCCGCTTGCGAGAAGTAATACGAAGAAAATTCATGGCTTTTGCTTCACGATAATACACTTTGTCACTCGTCATTGCTTGCTCGTTAATTTTTTCTTGGGAAGGATGAAAATTCACCTTATATTTTGAACAGAGTGTATATCTTCATTTCGAATTTCAAATTTCTCACCTCTTAAACAACTTAATGGCACCGTATATAATGATTTAGTTGTCACCTAGTGTAGTGACGAACTGAAACTATTATTGAAATATATTCTAGAAACTCATGAGAAAGCAAACAGTAATAAAAAACTTTCCATTTTTTGGCAATACATCATGAACAGAATGTAGTAGTGCCGTTGTTGTCATAATTGACTACAGTCATTCATGACTGTAGTATCATCTCTTTGGGTCGTTCTACCAAACGACCGATAATACGGCTCATTGTCTGTTCCGATGCAATCTTGCCGGAATCCGGGCCATTACCAAATTGCAATCACCACCCGCTTGATTCTCACTACTTACTACATTCTACCGATTTTCTTATAGTCCAGGAGAATTGGTGTATTTAGCGAAAGGAGTTTAAAATTTGTTTCCATACTGCAGGACGAGGGATGAACATGAAAGCCATTAGAGTATGGTATTGTGACTGTGGAAAGCGACAATTTCCTTTCGATCTATAAAGTAGTAGGTAGTAAGTTCCAGTTAGATTGTTGATTTTCATAATGAGTTTTTTGAATGATCTCTAATAAAAATGAAATGGTATTTCAGTGTTGCTAGGACAAGATTTGTATACCGTGAACGTGATCAAGTTTTTTGCTTAAAATGTATGGAGCACTGAAGATCGCTCCAATAAACCCATTGTCCGGAATTCAAGAATTGGATAGATTTGGTGGACATCCTTAATTGAGAGAATAATTCGTTATGCGAAACCTTACATTTTATATTTGGTTAATTATCAGGTCAAATTAGTCCAAAAATAGGAGTGAAAGTACAAAAATTCGCACACAGCTCAAAAGTTATAGGATTGTTCACAACACTATCATTAATGAAATCTAAAAATTCACTCGAGATCAAAAGTCACAAAAAGTTGTAAGAATTGTAATCATCTTAATATCCACACCTTTCCACTCCATTGAGGTAGTGTACTTAGCGCGTCGTTTTTTAACGTGGTTTCACTGGTAGGCCTATTCCACGGATCTGTTTTGATATATTAGTCTGATTCATAATTATCTAATACTTCTGCTTCCTCTTCTTTGTGTTATTCTTGTCCTTCTTCTTGTTCTCGTCGTTGGTATCAAACGAATCCACAACTGTTGGTGATTGAAGCACAACCGGCCTTGACAATTTGTACATGCTAGAGAACAAAACAGTTCAACATTTTCGCAACCACATTTTAGCACTACATCCCTTTCTACAGTTGCAAAAAATTGTTCTGCACTGGTTCTAATGTATTGACCAAGTCACACTTAAACATGATAATATACTCGCAAAACATTTTGATGAGCAGCCGCTAAGGTTGGAGGAAGGCAAGCAAATTGCACTTGTTTTTTATTTCGAGTATTTTCAACGAAACATTCATATCGAAACTTATCTAAATCTAAGCATGTATTTTTTAGGAGCTCTATTCAAGAGTAACAAGAAACCGAATTTCGTTGGTGATAACTTCTTGTGGAGTTGAATTACAATTTTCTTTTGAATCTTTATATCTCAGGAACGGCGGCTCTTAGGAAAAAAGTATTTAGACATTTTTATTGATAATTATCTGATCTACAATTTTTGTCTGAACTATTTTTATTATAAAGCCGTTTTCCTGAAAATCGCGAAAAACCCGTGTGTGTGACCTTTGACCCCGAGTAAATTTTCCAGGTATCGGATCGATAAAGATTTTTTAGATTTCATTTATGATGGTGTTTTGAACAATCCTACGAAGTTTGAGCTGGGTACGAATTTTTGAACCCTCGGATGTCTAAATTGACCGGATAGTAAATAAACTTTCATCATTTTTCAAGAATGTATTCAATTTCAGGTATAGGAGGTTTAGGGCATATAAATATACTGTATTCATTTTGATGTGCTCGCATTACACACGTTAGATATTGAACAAAATTCATTTTTGTGAGGGATTTTACTGTCCAAAATCTGAAAAAAATTGAAATTTACTGAAGAAGAACTTTATGGTTGTACAGAGGGCCTGCAACACTTGATAGCCTTTTATATCCTTTTCAATCGTATGATTTCATCTCTCTCTAATTTCACTTGTCTTGTCTTACCCTCATTTATTTATATTTTACTACTCTGTGTTTTCAATCCTTCTGATCTTAAAATAATCAGACATCTCATTCGTATAGAAAAAGCGGATCAAACTTTTCAAGTAAGTGATGATTTCGCAAAATTCTTGAGAGGCTTTGAAGGAAGCCATAAAAGCATCTGTCACGTGTCGATCCAACGCTGAAACACGATTTGAAATTCGAGGACACCATCTGGAGCAACCTCGAATCGGGAATATATGCATGCGGCTCACGTAAAATTACGCAATAAGGTATCATTTACGAAAAGTCCCCTCTCCCTCGCTTCGCAACATGTATGTTTGTATGCGACGCGTCAGGTAATATATCGAGTTTCAAAAGACCCCCGACTCGACCGGATCCCGAAGGTAGAAAGAAAGACGCGATAAAGTGAGGACTGCGCTCTTACGTCGATCGATAAGGGACAAATAAAATGTGCATATTTAGAAAAATTGTACGTACACGTTGCCAAGACGTTTATTAGCATTACGGTACTTACTCCCTGTCCTCGATTGTTATCAAGTCGACCCTTTATCTGATCGAGCACGAAATAGAGCGATCACTCAGGATTTTGGGTCGTGCTAGAGGTGGAGGAACACACATAATATATAATGAAATTCATAAAATGAAATTGAGGAAATATATCCTATAGATTGAAAAAGTACATCATTTGCAGATTCATAACAGAAAAAAAGTATCCCTACTATAGTCTTTCATTAGGCGCGTCCTATCTTTGAATTTAAAACAAAATGTGTGTGAGATATCAGCACATGCGAAGCGTCCAATTTTCTATGACTCTGGCGCATGAATCAGGCTAAATTTGACCGATGGCATGGGTTATGTTGGCTTTGAGAACTATTGTGGTTTGTAACTTATTCGCACATACCTGCGACTTGACGAAACCCCACAAGAAAAAATCTAACGGGGTTAAATCACTCCTGTAGAATATCCAATGTGGCATGAGCTGTGTGGCACTTAACGCCGTCCTGTTGAAACCACCATATCGTTGGTACTGAACCAGTGGACAAATTTATCCACTGCATTGCGAATAGTTCTCTCGCAAGGACGAACAGAACACCCATTTTGATAAAATAATTTCATTCTTTGCACGTGTGGTTGAATGCTTTATTCGCCCATGGTGATTTGGCAAAACAACTGAATAAATGCCAACTAATTTGACAGATGTAGCTTCAACAAGATGGCTAATCATGGTATGTATCATTATATTCAAAACAGAAATCTCAATTTATCGGCGACATCGAACTCGAAATACATTGACGCAGTTCCCCATATCAACATGAACTTAAAGTCCTCTCTCTAACATATATTTTTTACGACTTCAAATATGATAAAATTCGTTGAATGAGTATCTTCATGATATCGCTCGACTTTAATTTGTCGTATAATAATTTTGTAAATTTTCTATGTTGATTTGTATGCGCTGTCTAAATTCGAATAATTTCTGCGCGACTCGACTGCATGTACGAAACCCTCGTATAAGAGAAATATTGTTAACTAGTAACAGCTCCATCTCGTGAACAAACCTCCAAGCGGGACTAGTTCAGTAGTTGTGTGGCTAACACTCCTGGGTGTCGCAAAGGCTCCACAAGGGGTTGCAAAGTTTGTGAAGCATAGGTAAAACAGGGTTTTCCTACGAGCGACAACACTCAAAAGTCCAAACTTGTGCAAGCCGAGGATTAACGAGGTCTTACCTTTTAACGTGCAATTTCTAGCAAGGATTATTCACAATTCTTTTGTCTCCAGTTTGACATCGGCTTATCGCGAAATTTTGGCATTCGAACTCTTTTACAAAAAATTACACTGTGTGAATCATACAGACGACCGCCGTTGCGTGTGAGGCGAGCCCATATCTTTTCCCGAATCATGCGAGCGCACTTCCTCTTTCGGTCAGCGGCGACAATTATTTAACCCCCTAGCCTTGCCGGCGGGTTCATTATTCTTTTATCGCGTCGTTTTTTTGCTTAACGAATACATTACTGGTAGTAAAATGGGGCGGGTCAACGGCGGCGGCGGCATTCGTGACAAGTCGACTTGGCACCTCGCACGCATTTTATTCGCACGCACGCACTCCGTGCTGGTCGCGGAGGACACGCGAGGTTTCTTGGAGTCCGTCCGTAGTTTCGTGGTAGATTGACATGACTGAAATATTAAAGTTGACTTTTAATTTGTCCACATGAACTTTATATAAATAAACTTACTAGACGACTGTCGCTTGTTAAGACATCTGACATGCCTCTGGTGTGTTACGAATTAACTGAACACATATCAGAATGCTTCATTGCTACATTTACATGAGGAAACATCCAGTACATCACAGTTATGAGTTATTGGGAAATCTAGCAAATGCAAATATTTAGGTATTCTTTGCGATAACACTTTTACATCATTTTCTATTATGAATCAAATTATTGTATCCATATTTTGAGAATCACCGTTTTTTCAAAAACACTTCGACAGTTGAAATTTTGTTTCTTTCGTGCGATACCGAGAATGTGAATCAATTGTGTACCGATGTCATATATATGTAATCGAATAAGTTCAAGGAACATTTTTTGAGCACCTTAACTATCGAAATAGATGGAGTTTGTCTCATGAGTGGCCCAACTCGATAATTTCATTTTTAATAAGAGATTTGAATCTCTGTAAATTTAGCAAAAACCACTTACAGTCAAATTACAGAAATATATATATATATATATATATATATAATATAATATAATAAATAAATAAGCCAATTCTGAGTTGTCGAAAACTATATATAATTTCAAAACGCGAAGAAACATTCATTCTGAAAAGAGAAATGAAAATTTCTATGTTTTTACCACTTTTAATTGTAACTAACGTTACTACAGTTTCGTCCTAGTTAAAAACATAATGGTAAAAAACATAGAAATTTTCATTTCTCTTTTCATTATGATCTCCTACAAGTTGTAACGGCAACATCCATCAATTTATTGAAACATTCATTCTGTGACTAAAAACAACATACTATTTCAGAATACTGGGACCATTATAATGAAAGGTAAACTATATTTACAAAAAATGTTCAACTGAACGTTTAGGTGTCCATGTTCAGTATTATTCAACTAATATAGAACTATATTTGGAATCCAACCCAATTCGTTCCAATCACTCGAAAAGCAGTTTGCTGATCGAAATAAAGTTGCCTCGCCTTCGAGAACAAATGGGAGGGTCAAGGAAAACATTAAGTCTTTATCGAAAGAAACAATGCGAAAACAAAGAGTTCCGCAGTAGACCAACAAATCCGATAGACGGAAACGAAGTTTCGGTTGAACATTTAATGAGTTGGTTCCACCGCCTTTCTCCGATAGAGAAAAACAACGAGGGAAATCCGGAAAAACTCCAGAGATTGCGATCCATGAAATGAACTTAATTCAGTGCAAAATGTGGTCGAAACGTCTGTCTTGATAATTTATCGTTTTGAACTTCATCAAAAAAGGATAAGGTTTTTCAATTTTTAGAAATGGAATTCAACTTGAAAAAATTATGAAAGTTTCTGGTGTACAACATGACGAGATTTTTCAAGAGTCTATTGGCACAAAATGTACGTGAGGAATTGCTTGCAAATATAAAATGTCTTTCCCGAACTCTAATATTTTGTATTTGTATATATTCATTTTGTATGTATTTAACACTTTATTGTGAGATTTTCACTGAAGAGAATAAAAAACCGCAACTTGTGTTTCACTATACAATAACTTTTTTCCGACGTGTTTAATGCAAACCAATATACGATAGTTCTGTATTGAATACGACTAAAGAGGCTATATCATAGTGAAACTCGTGTGGTAGTTTTTAAAACTATTCCGTGAACAATCTCACAATGAAGTATTACGTTTTCGTGTACTTTTATCAAGTATCATCATTTCCTTTACATAGGTATCTGAAATTTTGAATGCAATAACTGAGACATTACAGAGACTTGCAAAGATTAGCAGCGATTTATTATAAAAGTTCAGAACTCTTCAGAATGTCATTCATACATATTTCGCTAGTTGCACACATACCGATTTTGGACGGCCGACTTTATACCGGTCGTCCAAATTCCAATAGTGAACCACATGTGGGTATGAGACCTGGCACACACGCCGACCGGTGATCGTCGCCGGTAAAATACTGGTGAGCAGTCGTCCACTGCCACTGTATCGCCGGCAGTACCGGGAAGTAGTGGCGTACGTGACTAAATACACTCTTGTATACTCACCGATTTTTTACCGACCATTTCAGTTTCGACTGCTCGGTGAAATTGTAGTTACTACGTTATAACTTAGTTTTGGTAGTGCGTGCTAAATTACGGTGACCGGTAAAAATATGGCGAGTCTGCAAGCACCCGCTACCAATAAAATATCGGCCGATTTTATACTGGCCTTCTAAAATCGGTGTGTGTGTGCAACTAGCGTTTCAAGGTAAATTTGTCGCCAGAATTCATAAGGGTTATTTCATTTCAGTTATTTCATGTAGACTGTCGTCTGTGACATCTGGACCTTTTTTTTCTGATTGACTCCGTTACTTGAAGATCCATAGTCATTTCGCAAACTACACCTAACAATTTAATCTTTACAAACTTTATTTTAAAAAATATCACATGTTCCGCTATCACAGTAGCGTAGTGAATAATGTTATTCACTACGATAGTTTGGAAAAATCTGGACATTTCATTATTTTCACTTGTGTCAAAAAGAGTTAGAGCTGTCACACTGTGTGGAGCGACCACTTAACAAAGCTAAGTATCAATATTTAATTTTTTCAATTATTTTTTTAAACTTTTAAGCAAACTTTATGAATATAAGTTACTGACCGATTGGACTTTTCAGTGGTTTGCCGTTTATTACACTTCAGCAAATTCTCTATTGATTCATCTTTTATTTTTTCGGATTGTGGAAAGTTATATATCCCAAAAAACAGTAGAAATTATCGAGTCCTCCACAAAAAAATGTGTTTCAAAGGAAAAAGTACTTCTTTCACAATTTCATTTAGGCATGTTTTTGTGAGTTCGCATTTCTACATACATTCTTTGGATACCTGGTAATCCTAAATCGAGGGATGTTTCACTTCTGTGAAACTTGTACACCAATTTTTCAAATAATGATTTCAATTGGATTTCTATTAGATTTCATTAAAACATTCAGCATGGGATTGCAAAAAAAATCTATTTTTATTTCTATTCTATTTTATTTATTATAATTTACCTCATCGCATCAAGTGGAATTTCAGAACAAAGAACAAATTGTTCAAAAGATATCGACTAATACGATAACTTGTTTTTATCGTTGTGTTTGACTACAAAAATGTATTGAATAAATTTTAGTCCTTACTTTCGACTGAAAAAGTGACTTTGAAACAAGTCACGAGCACAATAGCACAATGATCGCGGCTTACGCAGAAAAATGTCCAACCTAGCAGATCCGTGCAAATTAATTATCGAAAACGGTATACAATTATTCGTCCTTGAAATAGTTTATAAAAATATTAGAGTTTAATGATTTTGTAATGGATTCCCTCATCATAACTTGAAGTATTGTCCTCTTTACCTTGAAGTTGGTTAATAAAGCATGTAAAATTGTATGAAAAAAAAAGAAGAAAATACCTTATTCATTTTTATATATTTAAACCTGGTTCTTTCAATATTTTTGAATAGTTCTCAATGAAATGAGAAATGAAATTTTTTTCATATCCACGAATCATGGTTCGTAAAACAATGATATACCCACGAAATAGTAAACATGGTAATTAGGAGAAAACCGCAAATAGGTACCTGCTGACCTTGCCGATAATATTCACCTCAGGCCTAATGAATTTGAATGAGCCCTTGAAAGATAATAATAACGTTTATCTAGTCAACAATTGAGGTCCGTTATCTAATCCACTTAGTTTAATTTTACGGTTGAAATTGTCATAGAGATTATCTTTTATTTTCACTCAACTC
The DNA here is from genome assembly GCA_015342085.1 of Leptinotarsa defecta. NCBI lineage: Eukaryota > Metazoa > Arthropoda > Insecta > Coleoptera > Chrysomelidae > Leptinotarsa > Leptinotarsa defecta. The sequence continues at coordinate 11,529 of WOGO01000289.1, forward strand.
GTAAATCCATCATAGCTTGTAAAAATAAAAAAGGTACCGACAATTAGAACGGAGAGGGCCGTAAATTCGCAACGACCCTACTACTTATGATTTATGACTTGTCGTTTCAAATTTACCACTTTGAAGCGTAAGGCACTTTATTATTTATTGTTTTAGTACCTTTCAGAAATATGTCGTGGAGATCACTTGGGTCGTTCGGGTTTCAATCACATTAATATAATGCAGATAAATCAACAGCGAGAAGTTTAAATGTCTCGTAGAGAGTAAAGGGGGGCTTTCTACTGATACTTTGGATGGGCCCCCTTGGTATCTTGATGAAATAAAAAAAAAGAGTGCGTGTGTGTGTTTTTATGTACGCACGTAAGAAGTTATACTTCCTTTTTTTTAATTATTTCTTGCTGTCATTTATTTAATTATTCGTTTTGATTTGTAACTGTATTCTAAATATTTATTAAAATTTATTTTGATACTATGGTCATTTTGTACTGTATCTGGAACAACCTGACGATAAATATTGTTATTTAAAATTTGGAACAATTCAATTTTTCCGGACTTTAATAATTATTATTTATATCTATTAATAATTTATTTGTACACTTATTACTTATTAAATAATAATGTAAAAATTTATTTTAAATTCTGTTGTAAGTGAATAGTACCTTCAAATGACCTCAAATTCTACAAACGTACTCAAAGTAATATGTAAAAATCACTTTTATCACTCATAATCACAGTAAATTACTTACTTTTATTCTGTTGGTAACTTTTTCGAAAAACTAAAATGTTGACTAGCTAACTTCAGGGATTTCCTTGCCGGTCACGACAGAGGACGGTTATGCCGAAAACGTGGTCGGAGTGAAGTCCAAAAGTGAGGTGTTTTAAAAAAAAATAAGTCATGTTCGAAAAAATATTGGAGTGAAAGGCATTTTGAGAGTACAGGCAGCCCCCTACGCCAGTAACCATGCGGGATTTCGACGGATTTGAGTCAGTGACGTAATAGATGTGTTATTTGTGAAAGTCATATTGAGAAGACAGCGGCTCTCCAGTGAAAAATGAAGTGTTTTTATAAAAGAAAAAGTTGATCAGAAAACTAAGATTGGCAGCATTGCCTCTAGCTGCATACGCCCCCGGACGAAGCTTCTGTTCACTATGGACAGGAGGAGTCTGGCCTAATGCGCTCTTGACTGAGAAGCAACGCTATGTAATATAAAAAAGGAGAAGCTAACTTCAGGGTATCGGTTTTTCGTGATGGTGTGCGCGCGCATCGTAAAAATTTTCTCATCATTTTTCCGTAACGCGCCAAAAGAAGTATAACTTCAAAAATCTGGAAGTTCGGTTATTATTGTAGTGTAGAATTGAAATTACGAGCTTCTCTTGCAAAGCAAGCTAGTTACTTCTAAGATAAGGAGCATACTGTGTGTGTTGAAATCATAGACAAAAATTGAAGCATTCGTTTTCCAACACTAGAGAGCGCTGTTTCGACGTGCATTTGGTCTCATCAATGGTGTCCTCAAGGGACAAATCTTAATGGGAAAATATCTTTGAGAGCCTCTTTTATAATCTAGATCGCCGTTTCTAGCCTTATGCTGGCATAGTATCAACTAATTGAATTAGAAGAACTGGAACCTCTAACAGCACATTCGTATTAGTTATGGCGAGCATCTCTACCCCTTTGTCCCATTGTTTGCAGCTGAGGCCTCCTTCATACACGCCAGGGTTATAAATGAAGTGTTCATTCGATAGCTCTGTAATTTTTCCAAGACTCTGTTGAAGCAGTACTTCAGATGATACGTTTATGAAGACTTTTCCTTGTGTGTTCCCATATATATTTGACCAATATTTATTTTTAACATTTCTTATCGATTTGTTTGTTTGCTTCTTGATTTGGGGGTATCCTAGCTTCTCGTACCCCCACAACTGGTCCAAGGCTCATGTATGGAGTTGATCATCCGTTCATTGCACATTGCAATCTATAGAAAAATATATTTCAAGTCCACCACTCTCTGTGGAGTTGCATTATTTCCTCTTGTTGAAAATCACAGAGACGCGAAATTTAATTTGAATAGGTTTCTATATGAAAGTAGTTGTTTCAAGAAGGCTTTTTTTCCAGTTTGAATCTGAGAGTAACTTCTATTCATTTTTTTCGTATGAAGATGGAGAAGTAGAAAGCCAAAACATGTCTTTCCCATATATTTTAGTGTACTTCAGTAATCATATCGATATGAACATTAATCAATTTCTTTGACGCCAACGCCTTTTTTATCTTTAGTATAATCATAATATATACCGTCGTAATAGAATGAGCTAGCTCGCTGCTTCTTTTTCAACGAATGATATCGTAAAATTTTATGGCGGTCTCAATTGGTTTGTACAGCCTTTTGCCAAGGAAACACTGCCGAGACAACTCCGTTTGAATTATAATTTCCAATGTTATGGGGAAATCGATTGAGTTTCTTCGGATTCAGTGTCTGTTGTTTTTTGTGGTATCTACAGAATTTGTTATTTACTAGAGAGATGTAAGATATCATTACATAAATACAATAAATGCATTTATTTGTTAAGTGATGCATGTCTGAAATCAAAGTCCATGGGAAATTCGAAAAATTATCACTTGGTGGGATGGGCAATTTAAAAAAAGAAGTCGCTTACGACTTTACTTGAACCTTTTTTGCCTAGTGTAATGAAAATATTTTGTATAAATAAATAAAATTTTAAATCAAGAAAAATGGTGATAAAAGACAGTCAATCAACTTTTGGTCTATATCTCTCATTACACTTACCAAAATTATTCAAAAAGCAATTGAAAAAGAACAATGGAATTATTATCGAACGATAAAAGTAAGTATGAGTTCACAATAGTTTGGTTTTCAGAATTCATTTAGGACGAATGCCGTAACAATGCCTTTACAAGAGGATTCATTGCAAGGAAGCAGTTGCAGCCGTTCTGTGTAAGGGCATTTGATTGTGTAAACCACACTCTGCTTCAACTGGTGGAAGACAATTTGTGGGATTATCAATAAATTCAGATATATCATGTGTATTGTGCCGCAGGGCTATGATAGGTCCGATTTTATTTCTACTGTACGTTATTGATCTGAATTTACTACAAATTCCGAAAAATTTTACATTATTTGCTGACGATACCACATTGTTATGGTATCATAAAGATAAAATCGTATAACATGAAACAATGCATACAGATATAGTCGGAACCAAGGACTGGCATGACTCTAGCTTATTATCCTTCAACACCAAAAAGACAGATGTAATTACCTTTAATGTACAGTAGCAGATGTGTGTCTAGGGTTCTAATAATTGATAACAACAAGAGCTCAGTCAAAATTTACGGATATACTTGGACAGCAATCTAGATTTCCGAATCCCATTTCATATGTAATGCTGAATCTGTTTATTATAGATTCCGTTCACCCCAAATCATTTTGGGATGAATGCAATAATCAACTATTGCAGTGTTCATACTGCAGAAGAGAATAGGAAACCATTTTTTTTTTCGTTAACCAGCTATCGCACCCCTACGAACGACAACCATCAAAAGTCGAAACTTGTGCGAGCTAAGGACTAACGAGGTCTTACCTTTTAACGCGTGACTCCTTTATTCATAAAACTTCAGATACTAACTCTAACTTCAATTGTTATATTAGATACTCCTTCCATGATTCATAAAAATTGAGTTGATAAATAAAGAAACGGCATCTTCTTTAGCACTCGCAAAAATAGGTTTCAGCTTTCCATCCCCAGAATTAATATATAGTCGAAGACTATTTGATTTATAACGTAGTAAAGATGTATATTGAATTAGAGTAAAGCTACATTTTTAGAAATCAAACAAAAAACTACTGAGTTAAAAGAGGTCTATCATACTTTATTTCAGTTCGGTGATATATTTCAATGTGTTTATCAGTCTTTTATATGTATTTTTATTCTACATAAGTGTGAAAATGTTCATTTATAATGAGTTTGTTCAGTTTTATTCAATTTATTACTTTTCACCTTTCAATATTCCTATGCATATGTGTTTGTCAACAAGAACTGTTTTCTTATGTGACTACAAAGCACCTGACATGAAGGTAAGCAAATTATCTGAGGATTTTCCATACTTTTGACGAAACAAATTGTATTCCATCTCTACCTACGAGCACTGTAGTTATCTTATTCTTCCAATCTGTACATAGAAAATGAGTTCAATAAATTTGAATTCAAATCCTGCATTGTTCAGTCGGCAGAGGTTAGATATTATCAAGAAGAACCACCAGGCTGCCAGGCTATTAAATAAAAGTCACGAAGAACGCGGATGACAAAACTTCCCTGAATAACTTAACGCGAGGAAGTTGAGTCAAGCATCGCTTAATTCCTTCTAGACGTGATTCATGTGGGATGCCATTGGTGTCTGCCATTATAATAGGAACACCTTAGACAGAAAGCGAAACGAATCTGGTAATATGATACGTTAGTCTAGCTCCCACCTGATAAACTATTCTAAGAGACAATAAATTGTCACTAGCTCACGAAACAATGATGGCAACTTCCGATTTCATGGTTTTCATTTTCGGCACTTGAGTTGAATTATCCATGTGTACTTGTATCATTTATCCATTCCAAAATTAGGTATAATGAGTCACAAGGGTCACAGGTCACAAGATAAAAAACATCTAACGGTTTGTCACAATTGATTTGGAGTTTTGATTTCCTTAACTTAAGATCAATGACGGACTGATACCAAATAGCTTCATTTTTTTTTTGTTCTGAGGTTTCAATTGATTATATTACGAATATAGAAATCGACCTTGGATTTCTTTTATTCACGCTAAAATTGGAATTACTTTAAGGAATTCTTCGAATATTTGTCTTTTTATCGTATCAAGAAACTGAAACAAAACACGTCTATATTATTTGATAAACCATGGAGAAACCTCAATGTTGGCACTCACTGAAAACAAAGCAAGACCGATACCCATATTATGAACGAATCAACCCGGTTTTCTCATCGAGGTGGAAAAATTCCCTTATATTTAAAACAACTTCGTTATATACAGTATTTACACCGTCATTACAGCTTCATTGGGACCTAAACTACATGACAGTTCAGACATATGGGAAAACTTTGAAAACCATTTCAGAACTTTTCCCTAGTTGGGTTTTTTCTGTATGTTCTATCAAAACGTGCTTTTGAAGATTTTGAAGTTATTACATACGTCTGTGATTTATTTTCGGTGGAGCAGCCTTTTAATCTGTCTGTTTAAATCTGTTTTTCCGTTAACCAGCTGTCGCACCCCTACGAACGACAACCCTCAGAAGTTGAAACTTGTGCGATCTAAGGATTAACGAGGTCTTACCTTTTAACGTGTGATTCCTAACACAATAAAAGAATAGATGGTTAAACAACATATATGAGCAAACCATCGCCTCCAAAAATTTCGCCAGCTGACGATGACCCTAAATCTCAAAGGCTGAAATGTGTTACCATTAACAACAATTTGAAACTTCCGAACGATGAAATCAATTAGATTGCTAAAGGGTTACAAAAATTTCATTGAATACAGTTTTATCTGTGAAATGAACGAATTGTATAATAGGAATGAGTAAAATACCATAGATTCGAAATTTGAAAATATCGAAATAATTATACCTCTTCAAGTGATAAGAAGACATGAACATATCACTGAAACATTGTTCTTAGAGGCACAAATAACCTAAGTTCATCAAAATTTTCATCATACGCCTTTTTTTCGGTAGTTTGAAAATTACAGTTTTTCATAACATACAAATTCTGAGCCGAAAATATAATTTCAGAAATGCCTGTGTGACATTTCCATGATTTTTTCTCAATGAATGTACATTCATGTCAACATACGAGGGTGGTCTGTAAAGTGTCCGACCTAACAAAAAATCTGTTTTAAAATCTGTTTTTCCACTAATCAGCTGTCGCCCCCATACGAACGACAACCCTCAGAAGTTGAAAAACTTGTGCGAGCTAAGGAATAACGAGGTCTTACCTTTTAACGAGTGATTCCTAACACGGTTGCATAATCATTCCAGCTCCAACCAGATAAATTCTCTCGAGAAAAATATCTGTTCGAGGCGGGAATCGAACCCACGGTCGTACTAGCAACGCGGCCGATTCCACAATATAGATAAAGATACAAGACATTGTTTTTTCTAATTATTTTTCAACATAGTCTCCTTGTAACTCTACACACTGCTCCCAGCGTTGCTCCCATCTCTCTAACCCGTCCAAATAGTATTTGGCAAAATAATTGTTCACGAAAGTGACTGCCTCTTCAGTTGACGAAATTATCTGTCTTTCGAGTGCAATTTTTAGATGAGGGAACTGAATGAAGTCGCTTGGGACTAGATATAGTGAGTAAGGCGGCTAGTCAAGTAGTTCAAACAGGAACTCGTGAATCTTCGCCATGGCAACTGCTGAAGGTGTGAGGCGGTGCGTTGTCTTGGTGAAATAGGATTTTCTTTTTCTGCAAATGTGGCCGTTTTCAGCAAGTTCTGCCTTCAGCTTGTCGAGTAATGATGTGTATTATGCCCCTGTAATGGTTTTCTTTTTGGAGATAATTCATTAAAATAACTCCATGACTATCCCAAAAAACAGTCGCCATCACATCCCCAGCCAAAAAATAGTTTTTGTTTTTTTGGAACCGTTGTATTAAAGTTTCATCTACAGTTATTATTCGGCGCCAAAACTCGGATTTATTGCGCCTAAACTGCGCCAACAGAGCGTTGGAAATGTTCATAAAAACACTTTTTTAGTCTAACGTGAGCAAATGCGGTACCCAACGGGCTGATAGCTTTCTCATGCCTAAATGTTGATTCAATATGGGACAAACAAGTTCTTTTGAAATGTTCATAACCTCTTCTATCTATTTTACTTCAATGCGGCGGTTGTCTAGCACCATTTGGTGAACTTTAGCGATATTTTCGTCGCTAGATGCAGTAGCGAACGTTCGTCTCCCAAAATTTTACTGTGGTAAATGATGGTGCAGAGTCCCCTAACACAGAATTCAACTCATCGTTGATTTGCGTGGGCGTATTGCCTTTCAAAAACAAATATTTACTGTCGATTTTGTCCATTTTCATAAAAACATTCATATAAACTCGCTCAAACGACTGTTATAGTTCAAGTAAAAGATATAGTGCCCCCTACCTTCCAGCAGTTCCCCTTTAATAACACACACAACGCGGTACTCATCGCTACATTCTGTTGGTCACCGTAACACGACTTCAAATTTAATTTTATGACTCTTCAGCCAATCATAAAACTCGGTTAGTAAAAATTATCCAATACGAACCGCCAATTCCTCAGTCCACGTGGACTAATTCGTTGCGGCATAATTCCTTTGTATTGGTTTTTTTGGCCTTTGACTTCGCCGATCCCTTTAAGATTACTATATCGGTTACTTCGACTATACAATCAGTTCTTGTAGACTTGAACAACTTTTAGGATTTAGAACGTAGCAGTGTTAAATCCCGTCCTTCTCACATGTCTAATTGCTTTCTATATCAAGCCCTGTTGAATAATTTGCGATGAAAAATTTTGCTATCATTTTCTCCTAGGACCAGTTTATGTTCACCCACACTGGACATCACATTCGCATCGAAACATTACACGCCACATACCGTCTGCAATGATACAGGCTAAACGACACGAGGTTCTCACTTTTCAATAGTCTGCCAATAAAGTGTAGCGTATTTCGACTATGACTTCGTATCATTTACCTCGAAGGCGCCTAGAAGACGCCATCAAACTATGAAATTTAAAAGTTGACTTCGATGTAGGTCACCCCACCGACCTTTCCATTTACCTTCGTTTATTAGTTTTTCACACGAATGTCGATGACATTCAATTGACGAGGGAATAAATAATGATGAATTATTTCCAATTTGTGAATGTTTGTTTTCTGCCAAATAGGAATGTATTCATTGGGGCAATTTCAACAAAATTAGAAGAAAAATGGAAAACCGGAATTGAAGAAGGTGGAGAATAGTTACAATTGAACAATTTACAACGTTGAAAGATGTCCTATCCAACAATGCATGGATGTTTGGCAGTTATTACGGACGCTGAAGAGAGTAATTGTATACTATAATGAAAAGAGAGACTGTACTTTCTGCTATAATTATTTGTGCTATGACTACTTAGGCAGTGGTTTGATCTAGTGTTTGAATAGCTACGGACAGAAAGAAATCCATTTCTGGCGAAAAGAAATCCATTTCTTTTCGCCAATCGATTTAGAAGCTTTGATTTGCAGATGAATTTTCTATCGATCTCATACATCATATATCTTCTTATATATTATTCTTCTTGTTACGAAAAGCTGTATACTTTCATGACCAAACCAAATATCGTTGATGAGATATCTATGACAGATCAAATTTATGAAAAATGGAAAAATAGATTTCCTCGTGAGCACATTGCTATAAAGGGTACATATCATCTCACCATTATATTGTTCAGTTAAAATAACTCAAACTCACTCATGTGAAACTTTGAAAATTTTGAGTTTTTTGAGATCAAATACCTATTTAAATAAGGTTTGGCGTCATCTCATCGATGTGAGTGGATCAATTAGGGTACGGATAATATGGGAACAGATGATTTGATTTTCTTTCCTGCGGAATGGTAATTGAGATATCATTATTATACTTTGTTTTATAATTTAGTTTGAGTTTAATTACCAAATTTTTGAAATTTTGCTTTCATTTGGTTATACGAGATTTATTTGAGCCAACAATAGTTTTCAAGTGCAAATACAACCGAATTGTATTTTTAGAAAACGTGTTTAAATGAATATGTTTGTATGAAGACGTTCCTTTACAATTTTTTCTATAGTGATTGAATGTAGCTGGAGTTTGAGTTTAATTTGTGACTCGTCATTATTATAGCAGCTTTTGTATTTACATTTTCATACTACGAAAGTAAGAATTGTATATATCCTCAAATATGTTCTGATAATGAAAATACATAGATATCGGACGTATGCGGAGAGAATATATTCTATGACGAAAATTTTGACAGTTTAAGCTTATTCTGTACTTTTTATGATTTTCTTGAAGAAAAACCAATCTAGTTTTCTAAAGATTTTGACAGTATATAAGATATCAATATATTTCCAAAACGTTTGACAATTCCGAAATGTCAGTAAAAATACAATTCAAAATAATCGATACAGAAAACTGCCCTTGTAAGTAAAAAAAAAAAATTCTACAGTTAGTTGAAATTAATAAAATTTTTAAAGAAATTATATAAAAATTGATGTAATCTTCAACTTATTGAAATTCACACCATTTCTATTTTATCTACCAAAAAACTTTGAAAACAATTTAACATCAATTTAAATGATGATCAGTAATAAATGCACCGTGTCCGGGACCTTGTGGAATATCGTGATTCACTTTTAATTTATATTTCGTGTACAATTCATACGAAGCACTAATATCACAGGTCCCGACAAGAACCTATTAACTTGAGAGCAGTGCCTTTATTACATAATAACATAACTTCTTCTGAATAGGAACTGAATGTAATACACACAGTGAAAAGTCTTGAAAAGTAGATTCATTTGAAGTATTTCGAACTTTGAATAAAATCTTCGAAGATGTCCGTTACTAATTAGGGAAGAAATTGTTCAAATCACGGAAAAACTGAATTGAATCATAATTCCAACGTGCCGTACTGCGTTCAACGATTTTTCAATAGCGAGACATCACGTGGGCAGATATTTTTGTCGAGGTGGCGCCGCCATCATCAGGCTACTCCGACTTTCATTATTTGTTTGATAAAACTCGCGAGCTGGCGACATGAACCATTAAAATGAGTACCGCCCGTCTCATGGCTCACTTTAACTTGTCCCCTATCGTCTGCCGATGAACAAAAGAAGAACGTCACATCCGCCCGCTGTGCAACGTTTTTTTAGATGATCGGCTGTCTTTGAGAGGGCATAATGAACGCAGGTATATAGTCCAATCATTGAAGGTAAAATACGGCTATACTGTATAATTTCGCCAAATAGAACCGATCAGCCCAAACATTTGAAATAAGGCTCTATTTCCCTCTACTTCAAAGTTGACTCTCTAGCGGGGGTCGTTTTCACCCTGGAAGTGGATACCGCCCCTTCTCGTGAGTAAAAAATTTTTAATTGAAAATGGGAGCATCCGGGAATGGAAAGATTGGCTAATCATAAACAATTTTGTTCCACAGAATTTTCTCTGAAAGCCAATTCTTTTCGACTCATTCAACCGATAAACCCACCTTTTCCGAAGATTTTTTCCGAATCGATCAAAAATTACTCTAAGTAAAAGTGTAGTTTAAGAAAAAACAAAAAAAATTACGGATTTACGGTGCCTGTAGACCCAATATTGTGGAATAATAGCTCCTTTCAGTAATTTGAGTTGATTTGACACCACCCCAAGTGCAAATCTGCTGTACCAGAAACTGGCGGTATTATTTGCAAAAGTAGTGAAACTTCTTTGAATCAGAATAGCTGCCATACCGTTCAGATACTCAAATCAGTCAAGAAACCCCCTTCTAAAGCCATAGTGATCATGTTTTCGCAAAAGTGTTTCGTGATTTACACAAAATACTGCAGCTACAGCCTCCTTATTATCAAGATTGGTGTAAACATTTGTCAAAGAAAATCAGTTTACTAGTAAACATTTACTTCAAATTCACAGCTATTTATATAAAGTACGCTGAGATTGTGTTCAATGGTTCCATGATATAATCTAACGTAATCTCTTCACTGTTTATTATTCATTTCGATCACATGAAAATAATTATTCGTAAAAATCTCACAATAGAATTCATGGAAATGTCACGCTTTATTGTTGATAACGTGATTAAATTTGGCGCCGTACTCGTGGAAATTTTAAACAATTTAAATAACGTTTAACATTTTTATATTCCAGACTACAGACTTTCTGCATTAATCATCAAACTGACAACTATCGATATTGGTTGAAAATTCAGCGAAAATATTGATAAATAAATAATATATTCAATTGAAAAACGTGAGACGAGTGCTTCAATTCTGGTGGGAAAAAAGTGTTTTCTTCATTCGATTCATTTTACGCCAGAGGTATCTAGGTATATATAAATACATATCACTGTTCTCTTGTGAATTTACGTTGTATATGATTAAATCAATACAAAACAAACTGAAATTAGATTAGGTTAGTATTATTATGTATGACTATGTCTCTATGAAGTTAGGTTAGAAAGTATTGGTAATAGGAGTAAGCTTAATTTATGAGAATAACAAAATGTTGCGAAAGCATTCTTTATTTTTGCGGTTAAGTGCAAAAGAGTAGCCTCACGCTAAACTTCACCCTGGGCAACAACATTATCGGGTTTTTTGTGATTTGCTCAATAAATTCATATTACTATTATGATTATTACAATCCGGTTGATGAAACCATTTTTTGTCAGTTTCCACCCAAAATTCCAAGAATTTGTTTTCATGAATAGTCGCATATAGTTTACTACCGATCATACACTTCAGAATTAATAGTACAAAAATGGTGTTAACATATATTGATTATTCTTCAATATGTCTGGAAAAATTATTACTACAAAAAAATCATAATAAAGTAACGAATTATTCATTTTTATGGAATAGAGCTATAATTATTTTAAAATTTCGAATAATGAACTGTAAATGCTTGAATCACTTAGGTTAGGTCTGGTGAACACTTATCTGAATGTAATAAGGCAACATGCTAACATATTCACTTGTTTCAAAATATTGTTCTATTTCGGAAAAACATTTTGTCTTTCCATTTCACCAATAATAGTCATAGAGAACGAATACCATCAGAAGAAAGGAAAAAACCTGTGAAAATTGGAAGGAAGAGTTCATTTGAAGTAATATGGTTTCTGTGAAATACAGAAAGACAATGTCAATGACCTGTAGAGGAGAGTAGTTGTTTCAGATAGGCTCTTCATCGTGATCTGGGTCTCAAAATACTATCAGTGGATGTACTATAACAATCACCTGAAGAATTTTAACTAATCTGTTAATTTTACTTCCTGATTTCCTATTTTTCATGTTTTTATAAAGTAATTTTTCCCTTTTGAATCAATTTTTCAGATATATTCGATTTCTTCAATTATTCTAGGTGATCTTGAAATCTGTAAAAGTTGTGTTCCTCAGAAGGTGAATTGGGTATTCAGTGAGATAGTCAAATTGTAATAATTTGCTGAAATTTCTATACTATTTTAAAAAAATGCATATTTATTAAATCTTTCCTGGATCGCATGTTAAAGTTGGAGTTTTAGGAGATTGATGAAGAATTACTCGTATTAAAAGGGGAAAGTAGCAATAATTAATTCAGAATTCATGCTTCAAAAAGAAGCGTTGACCACCTCTCTAACAGCTTAGATACGTCAGCATAATTGACAAGTCAAATGAAAATACAGCAATGAAAGTCACTACTGCTAAAAAATTATTGAAGAAGCCACGAAGGCTGTTTGTGAAAAGGTGTGACGAGCTCTTGGGAATCATGAGGTGATTCAGAAACAACTGAAGATGTTAAAGTCAAGAATAGATGCTATTATATCTTGATTTCCTCGTGGAAAATTATTAAATTTTCACAAATTAAGGAATTTGAAAAAATTGCTGAAGAAAATTTTGGGTTTCTTAGCCATCAAGTTGTAACCTAAAACTTTGTATTATTATCTGTATTTATCAGCAGTTATAAAAATACACCACTTTCATTTTGCAAAACTGTTTTCTCATTTTCTCAACAACTCGCTAATTTGGCACCACCTCGCAAATTCTCAGAATGATAAATCACTTTTTCCTCGAATCGCTCCTTTACAAATTATATTTTGTATCGTCATGAACAACTTGAAAGCACCGACCAAAGAAAAAAATGCTCGTTGTAATAGGACAATTGGTTCATCTATTCGAAAAATTGAGCTATTTCTGAACTAAATTACAGTTTGAATCATATTTATTTCAGTACTGTTGATTGACATCGCCTAGAAATGTGCGATAAAACAGACTTGAATTCGTTACATAACAGGCAAGTATTTTTAATTAACTTCTTATGTTTTATATATAAACGCTGTCGGCTTGTTTAATGGTTGGTGAGTTTGCGACCTAATGATAAACTAAATTTTATTTTGCTTCATATAGTGTCATTATCTCGATTGAACTTGTCGGTGCAACATGTTCTCCTATGAAGTTTCTACATCATAGCGGTTCTTAAACAGAACAAAACTGATATTCTGATGATATCTTTCGACCGTTCAAAAAAACTATCTTCGATAAAAAATTACCAATTGCCATTCTGATCAGCAACAATGAAATCATTTTAAGTTTTCTAAAACACGAAAACTAGAGATAATTATTATACATTCAAGTAACACTTTATTGTGAGATTTTTACTGGCAGTTTACAAAATCACATTCACGATTTCTAGTAATTTCTAGAGACATCCGAAAATATTTTAAAAGTTCTCAAAATTTACACCAAAAACTAATTAACATTTCAGAAAAACTGTTAACCTGCTTGTTTCTCAACTGGTACTTGTATATTGACTAAGTGGTGACTCATGCGAGTTTTTTTGATAGATAGAATAATTCAAAAGGAAGGTTTATGTGTATACAACATGCATAATATAATAGAGGAACACTGATAATTTTGGAGCAGAAGTTCTCAAACGTATTTTGTCTATCGCCCACTTCGATAATTAATTATTTTCTAGAGCCCCCAAATTTTTTTACTTTACTACATCTTAAGAATCACAATCGCAGTCATTATTTTAATAATTAAATTATGTGTGTCATGTGAAAATAAGACTATCTGATGAGGGTAATGTAAAACACCATTTTGTAATATTAGGAAAACTTCTATTCAAATTATTGAAACAAACATTTTGATTGTTAATATCAGGCTTGAATTTACTCAAAAACAGCCATAAGTACCGCCTTCGATAATCTGCAACCGATTTCTCTTTTTAGTTAGCAACGTTGCCACAGCACTAAATCCACGTTCGCACAAATACGATGATGGGAATGCTATCAAAAATCGTTTAACGATGGACCACAATCCAGGGTACAATTAAGGGAAAAAGATCAATGACATTTTTTGTTTTAATAAAATTTAAGTCATAACCTTGAACTTGGTGGTTGACATCATTAAATAATTTATACAGGTCTGTCAAGTACGCAATATCATTCTTTAAAGTGATGAGGTTGTCGTGCAATTCTTTGTCTTTGTTTTCCAAGAACTCTATTACAGAATCAAATAGATTGTGAAATAGCAATCGGTTGAAATCTTCATCATTTGCAACACAAAGCTGATTGAATAATCTGTCATTTAA
>WOGO01000290.1:0-25867 GCA_015342085.1 Leptinotarsa defecta
CGCACCCTGTACACTTCGACACCATGTTTTTTTCTTTAATGATGTATTTTGAAACACCCTGTACACATTGAGGGATCGCACGTTGAATTATTGAACTGTCATACTTTTTCCTAAATCTGATTCATCATTCAAAATTATTAATATATCACTTTCGCGCTTCCAATTTTTATCGAGTCGAATTCCTAACCCTTCATGCTCAATCTTGAAACCGGCAACGCTACATTGCCTCAAAAACAACGGTTTATTTTATAACCGGCAACACCGAAATCGCGCTAGCAATCTATAACTTCGATAACATCTCCATATCTCTGCATCGATTACGTCACGCGTGTCTCTCACTCTTACACACACACCTTTATATGAAATATTAATTCTTTCCCAAATCTAAGTATATTTTCCCATCTTCTACAAGGAAATGACGTTACAATTTCCCTAACATTCTACGAAAATAAAAAAATGCGGTCAAGTATAATGAATGAGTCAATTTCGGTCCCGAAAAACAAACGCCATAAATACCAACCATTCGCAATCATATCCAATATCTTACATTGGTGTCGAGGCTAAGGACAACGTCTACCACGCCGACGTCCTTGGTTCAAATCTCATACCTATAAACTTTTTTTAATTAGGATCACGTGACGGGAACGTGACAAGGGGGCCCGAGGGGTGAGGCAGAGTACTAAGGGGGCCGAGGGACGGAGTTCCAAGGGGGCCCACCCTTGAATCTCTCCGATACTCGTTCCATCTTGCATCGATGACGTCACACGTTTCCTTCACTCCTGTTTGAACCAAAAATTGCAAAAAGTTCAGCTCCATAAGAAAATACATGGGATTTTGCGGTTTGAATTTCCCGCTGTATGCGCAGTAGCATCTGATTGGTCGACTGGGTAATGAAAAAAGTGGAGGAGTGGGGACGTCTACGTCACACCTACCTCGAGTTAGGTGTTCCGCAAGGTTCCGATCGGAGATCCAAAAATGACTAGAATGGACTTACGCAAATTTGCACGTGTTTTTCCATAAGGCATGAGCCAGAACTCTTGCAGCTATATTACTGTTGTTACTGGAGTTTAGTCCCAACACCAAACCGTTATTTTTAACACCTCGACACGTGTTTCAACCACCCAGTGCTCATCTTCAAGAGGAAGATAAAACTGGAAAAACTGAATATCTTTTAGAGCTAATTAGAAACCAAATATCTGCATGTATTAGCTTGATTTTTGTTGAGTACTTACGATACAGATTCAGTTCCCTTGATCCGGACGCCATTATGTACTTGTGATGCACTGTTTGGAACCTTTGGTGTAGTAATAAATATTAGTGGAGTTTAGTCCCAACACCAAAGTTATTTTTAACAGTTCGATAAGTGTTTCAATCACCAAGTGATCATATTCAAGAGGAAGTTTCATCTTCCTCTTGAAGATGATCACTTGGTGATTGAAACATGTATCGAGGGGTGATTGAAACACTTATCGAGGTGTTAAAAATAACGGTTTGATGTTGGGACTGAGTTTTAGTAATATTCAGGTAGAATTCAGTCAGTATAAACACGCCTGAGGAATTCATTGTATAGCGAAACACGGGTTGCAATTTTGTAAACTGTTTGATTAATATCTCACGATTGAGTGTTCCTTGCATTCGTTATGGATTTTCATTAAACAATTCCATCACAGATCAGATAATTGTTGAATATATACTTGAATACTAACAGCCGGTCACCTGAATTGACTTTGAAACTTATCTTGTGAAAAAGTGACCGACAATATTCCACTGGTACTATTTCTCACTGACTACGTATTTGTCGTTTGCAAGCCAATATTTTTCGTTACAAAAAATGATTAGTGCAAAATTATACCGCACTTTGTTCACTTGTTATCAGCTGATTATAATGCCTTTATCTAACTTGCACTGTATATTTTCGATTTTTTTTGCGGCACTATTTTGCAGCAATTGGAGGTTGCTGGAGCTCCATTGTATTGACGAATTGTTCAAATAACTATTTATATTGCATTTATGCTTTGCTGATATATGAATTCACATATAACTTCATGAGAGTATTGATTTTTGATAGAAATGAATAATTATTTTATGTTTTGATCTGGAAGGACATCCTTGTTTACCATAAAACCCCTCTTTTCTTGAGATACGTCTTTGTTGAATTATCGGCCTTATTTTGCAACTCCCTGCAGTATAGGATTGTAAAACCCGCGTGGAGTTCTACGTATCAAGTTGAAACTGCTAAATTCAAATCAATTAAAAACAAATCTGATGAAAAGTCTTAAAGTTGAGTGGGTATAAAGGTCTTCAGCAGTTCAATTCACTACTCCAAAGAAGTTGAGTAACATCGAATTAGTAGTGCTGAAAAAGATTTGTGTATGAAATATTCATAGATTTAACATATCTTGCAAATACATAAAATGGATGATCATACATTCACCAAAATGTGAGCAATGAAGCCTCAATACCCTCAACAGAGAGTTGAATTTTGTGAAATGTCGTTGATACGCATTCAAGAAGATTCATTTTGTTTTCAAATATAATTATTTGGACTGATTAATCAAAATTTTCGTGGGAAGAAATTTTCAATAGAAAAGTTGTCAATATTTGTTCGGAAACGAAAATTCTCCTTTTTTTGATTTTTTCTCTCGAAAGGATAACCTCTTGTAGAAGAACGTGCTTCGTTACACATTCATGTGGATTTTTTTGAGCTGAGAAAAGACACACATATATAGTTACTGCATTTTTATTATTGTCAGGATAACATATAACTCTCCAATTGTGGATTTTGCGCTCTATAGAACCTAACCCTTCAAGGCTACCCACCACCTAAGGCAAGAGAACGGCTAAGTTTCATTATCATCAATAATTATAATATCACCGACAATATTACCCATGTGATATCTTTTGAGGCCTTTTTGTACCTGGTTCTTGTACCTAACTAACCTAATATAGGAACGTACGTAACGTGGTTTGAGATCCATATTTCTGCCCACCTTGGTCTTGTACACCACCAAAGGTCATAGACGGTACCCTGGATAGAATACCAACCAAATCAAGTAAAACCTGTCCATGTTTCTGTTTGGTAATTATACCTGTTAGTCATACTGGCTTCCTGCACTCATTTACCTAAAGCATCTTGAGCCCAACACCGTAGATTCAAGAAGACTATTAAAGAAAATGACAAATCTTGATATTTATTCAACTTACCTCAAGTATACTTTGGGTACCCACTTAAGTTGTCAATTTGTTATATGCTTAATATCTGTTAGAGTCTGTGAAATGACCTTCGATAATATTAGATATAAAATTGAAAGTTTTATTTTTGACCCGGCAATCCTCGCCGACTATAGCCTCCAACAGGCATTAGCTAGCCCTTAAAAATGCCCTTGAATATCGCGAAGCTGAATATCGATTAAAAAACAGCTCAACTAGACAGAGCTCCTTCATATTGTATAGAAGAAGTGATCGCAGAACTGGACAGACTTTTTGACGATCGGTGGATAAGGCCATGGAATTGGCCAGCAAGTCCATTAGGTTTTTACTGTGGGGAATATTTTCAAAAAAAGGTAACAAAATACCCGTGCGTTGGAGAGATGAATTGTTAGAAAGGATTACTCAAACATTCGAAGATTTGGATCCCAATGAAATCAGATCTGTCACTACCAAAGCAGTCAACACCCGCATTTTGAAGTGTTCGGGAGTGAACGGTCAGCGATTCGACATATTTTGAAATATTCCACATGATTGTTTTATTTTTTCGTAACTATTCATATAAATATTTTGACTTTTGAATTTTTCATTTTTTTTCAATTTACCCAAACATATTGAAATTGTTCTCAACTCGCATAAATTTCTAGAGGTTCATTAGAGGTAGATTCGGATACCCTTCGTTGAACTTTCTACATGATAATTTTATCACACTGTCCAAAACTAATAAACAAATTCTAAGAACTTCTTTTGAATAGTTTCTCTCCATAGTTTTGGAGGTATTTCAAACTTCTGAAGTGACGAAAATGTCAATATTATTGGGAGAATGTCACAACGTTACTGTCAAATGGTAATCATGTCCTGCTTACAAAATACCGAATGGGAATATCATTCTGAAGGGACATTTTCACAAATAAACTTTACTAGTTAGGTATACGTATGATACACATAGAAAAGAAGCAAATTTAAACAGCTTTATGAATTTGTAATAATACACATTGTGTTCTATTTGAAATAATCAACTTCTTTTCACTTTTTCAAGCAAAAGAAAAAACTGTATTTTTTACCACCCTGAAGTAACGGAGATTACGCTGATGTATGGGAAGACTCCAAGTATAACCTTACTCTAAACAAAGTTTTGGTACCATAGTATTCCTTAACTCAAAGATATCAGCATTTTTAGAGGTTATGATTTCCGAAGAAACAAACTGAAATTGATTAATATTTTTAAAACGGTAACAGGTAAGGGCAATGTCAAGAAAAGTTGTCAAGTATCTGTTGTAGATTCCAAAAATAATAGTATATGCAGGGCGGTCCATTTGAAAAATCAAAGTTGCTACTACTTTTTAATGAAAGTGTCAACACCGCATTGTTGAAAATATTTTAGTTGGGTGGAGAATGTCCAAATAGGGTCTCCACTGAATTTCACAAGTGATTCATTGTCTGGTTCTCCAGAAACGTCTAATGTACCATCCACCGTGAATCACCCTGTATATTGTTTTAAACTACTAAAATCATTTTCAAATATTACCTCGTTCTGAAGATGAAACTGTACTCACTCTCTAACCATTGTATGATAAGAAGTATTGAGTCCTCCACAGAAAATGTCTTTCAACGAATACATAATAATGAGGTTCATATCATATTTTGAAAAATGTGATATGAAAATTTCTCCTAAAACTTCTTAGATATTACATTTAAACCTAATGTAATGTATGAGATTTATGGACGTACTGAGCCAATCAAAAACCGGGTCTAACTAATCCAGCTATAAATCTTGTTTCCACAGAAACACGCCAAAAATTTTTCCGGATGAAATAGGAAATTATACTTCTGAATTCATTCGAAAGCCTGAAAAGAAAATTCTGAACAAGCTACCGTCCAAGTGTTTATAACTACTCATGAACAACAATTCAGATATTATCTGTCTTCATAGATATATGGCACTCACTGAAAGAAGTGAAAGTGCTATTTTACTTTCCTAGATATTATTGTGACAAATTAATGATTTAACTGTCTCAAACAAATTTATTTCCAACAATATTTCAATAATCACAAACTAATTTATTTATTACAATACTCAGCAACTAACGTTTAATTTATTTCCACTATTTGAATTTCTTTTTTAGCCGCTCGATTGACTCTGAATTGCCCTCTTGGGTCGGGAAGACGGGCTTATATTAGTAAAGGTCCTTTTGAGAATTCTGTAGTTGACTCGGTACTAAAATTTTACCGGCGGTTTCCAACTGCATTCTTTTGTGTTCTTTTCGATGAGTCGACTGGCGTATCAGACAGGGGCGGCTTCAGATTTGTTACATTATTATGACTAGTTAGGATTTAGGTATGAGATCATCCCACGATGATGTCAACTTGGTTACTACAACGTGTGTCAGGCATAGAGCAACACTTCTGATGTGTGGAAAAAGTGATTTGTAGTATTATAAGCTGGTTTAATAATAGTTACGATTCTGAGAATACTAACTCAGTTGGTATTTAATATTGTCTGCAAAAATAGTTTCTTCTTAGTTGATAGAAAGAGTACTTTCATTATGAGGTGGCTCGTGCTTCTGGGCTCGTTTTCAGCTTTGTAAGGTGAATACGTCATCAAGCCATTAAGTTTCCACAAATATATGATGAATCGCCTTTTGAAGGAATCCTAAAAAATGCTTATGAGTAGATGGACTTGCGATTCAACACCAGACAGCGTTGTTTTGACCCACCAGGTGTCATTAGTGGTGCTAGGCTGAATCACTGGAGTGTTCCAAAAAGGACAGACTTGAATGTGTAGGCGATAACATCTCACCCTACGGAGACGTCATCTATGGAATCGACAGAAGACTCAATCCTCGATTATCAAAGATAAACGAAACTCTCCAAGGCGATCAGTTGCAAAGCAAAGCTTCTTCATTGATCGCCAAAAGAGATTTTTTTAAGGACAAAACACAAGCACTACAGGAAAATCCTTGAGGGATTTAAAGAGCGGTGCCTCTGCGAAAGAAGGGATCCACATTGAATTAAAATCGCTGGAGATTAAATCCATTTGGAAAAACGTTCTCAGGAAGTTTCTTCTACATAAACGCAGTTCTCCAAATGAAAGAGTTATTGACCAGTGGAGTGTACTTAGGTGTACTGAGTTGAACCTCAAAACGATGAGCAGCCACAGTCCGTCGCGTATTTCTGATATGTACCGCTCTTGGTGGAATCAAATGTACCAAGTCACTTGAACTCTTCCCATGAAAGTATTTATAGAAGAGAGGCAAATTTCCAACCTTTCTTGATTCTCCAGACTATCAAGGTTGCAAGTGATGTTCGCGTCTCCAATCAGGCGGATGACTTTTTTCTGGATGGAATCCAGCAGCTTCAGGGTATGCTTAGGGGCGGAGCTCCATACATGAGAACAATACTCCAAAGAATGTCTGAGCTTTATGAAGCAACAAAAGTTGCAGAGGTGTCGTCTGTCTTAGATATGTCCTAGATGGATTTGTGATCCAATACCAGACAGCGCTGTTTCAATCCACCAGCTAGGTTGAAATACTAAAATATCTTGAAAAGGACCAGCCTGAAAAAAAAATGTGATGACAGAGGAAAAATCTCTTCCGGCGATCGATGTCAAAGTTTGGTTTTAGACTGGCGTTTTCACTCGAAACTTCTGATGTCAATGTTCAATCAAAAGTATTTGTTTCAGATGGATTATTCCACCCAGTTTGTATCTAAAAGAAACTTTGGTTCATGATCTACATATCTTTGGAAATACTTTTTAACACATTTATTTTTTTATCTTTTCCTTGGAAGTTCCCACTTCAGTTGTTTTCTTGGAACGTGTGTTGAACGAGGTTATTTAAACTCTCACTTGCCGATTCTTCGACCGCTGGTGAGTAGTTGCGAACACCAAGCACGTCGCACGGAAAGTTAAATCTCCAACTATATAGGACTTACCGAGGCATTTTACAACTTGTTCGTTCTCAATAAATTTCATAAAGATGGAGGCATTCTTTGCATATTGAAAAAAAATAAGAAATAACATACTATATGACAGTAATTGAGAAGGTCCCGAGAGCTACTCCAAAGAGGCCCGGGTATAATTCTGGGCGCTATATCGATTCGCGGACCGAACTTTGACATTTTAGCGAGAGAAACGGCTTGACGTCAAACCGCGTTCCAGAATGCATTCTCTCCTGCAGGAGTCGCGGAATTCATATCATCCCGTTAGTGGCCCACAAAGCTCCAATAGCCCTATTTATTTCCGATAACGTTCAAAGCGGAATATTTTACGGGGTGTGATAAAGATCGAACTAAAGAATATGAAGGGAGAGTTATTTGTAGGCAATATTTTAAACATATATTTTCCTCTAGCGTATCTAGTTCAAAGAAGACATTTCTTCCAAATGGAGCCGCCTCAGATTCCAGTATGAATTAAAATGAGTTGTAAGTTTCAAAAGCTCCTCAGTGTTACTATTTGTACGATCTTTTTTCTAATCTACTCGAGTCTTGGAACCTTAGGGGCAAATTTATTGATATCAGAGGGAAATTAGGCAGTTATATTATTTCCTAGCATTCAGTGCTTCTTGGCGATCTTTTATAAAATATAGATTCTCATTTTGCTGTCTCAATTATATCATGTATTTCCAACAAACTCGATGACTTGCTTTCAATCAAGTCGAACTCGATTCCGGAGCCAGTTTTGACTCAACTTCAGATTAATATCAATATATTAACTTCAATTTTTCCATCCATATGTTTTCCTGAATTCATTTAGAATGTCAGCTTCTCAAATTTCCAGAATCTAGTAATATTTACACTCATGTTTTGACTACGATGTCTACTATGATCAACTATCTGAAACTACTTTTTCTAGCCACCATTTCATCTGTTCTTTCAACCTTTTGAGGTTCATGATGCATTGCATAGCTTGTGAATAATTTTCACATTGAATTCTTTTACAAATCTTTTGAAGTACTTTCATAACCTCAGCTTCGTACAGTATTCATGTTTACCTCTTGCTATGAGCCAGTTAGTCACTACCTCTGTCATAGCCAGTCCTTCTATTGTCCTCTGAGATTAAAGGGTAAAGGAAAGTCATTTGTTTCTGGGGTATAGAATACTTCTTGAGGTTCAACTCCAGCCTCTTCAAAATTCTTAAGGAGAAAATACAATGTTTTCGCTTCATAATTTTGTCATTCAGATAGATGAGCGGAGTCTTTCAGTTCCACCACCCTTTCGAGAGTGGCTAGAGCATTGTTTAATCCGAATGGAGGCACGTTGAACTGATACGAGTCCATTTTTATGAAGATGTATTTTCCCTATTATCGGGGTGAACGTCGACTTGACAGTAACCGCTCCTTAAATCTATCGGAGATATTTAATCCTGTGAAAAAAATATTTCAAGGTGATGATTGAGCAGAAACAAGGTTTTCATGCTTCTCGGCATCAGTGTTACAATTGGAAGAGACCATGGATTGAGGCTTCTTTCATGACACCTTCTTCCATCATGTTGTCAGTCGAATAGCTTACTTTTTTTGTTCGAAAGGAAACCTTCTCAGATCCCAGGCTCGGAGAAGCCTAAAGGTTGGGCATCACCGACTTTTAATTGGTGCTAAAACAGCGGTATTTACCTTGAGAAACAATACAGCAAAAGTAATTCTTCCGCATACAAAAAATTGTAATAATCTTCTCAACGACTCCTCTTATAGAGGAGGTCGACAAAAAATAAAGCCTCAAACATTGAAGATAAATTTGGGTAAAACTGTGGATTGTTGGAAAGTTAAGGAATAATAAAATACGAAAATCATATCACACTGGTCGCAAGTTTTAAGTTGCATATTTTTATGTGAATGTGACTGACAATGTTTCATAGTGGATGTTAGGGGCTTACGATTGACTCTAAGGGGGTACAGACTGAGCCCTAGAATGCTACACTCTATTTGTAGCCTATATTTTCACAAATCCAAGAAGCATCTATGGAAATATGTGATGATTGTTAGACCCTGGTGGCGAAAGCGTTAAAGGAAACGACTCAAGTGAAGGTATCTAGTGTACACGTATAGACTACACTTCTGACTATCTTTGCGAAACTCTACACCATACCGTGGCCGTAGAACTAACTCCTTCTAGAGCTATATCTTCTCTACATCTTTCTGGAAATCCCTCTAACTTGATGCCTCCAATTACCTACCTTATACAGTACTATCCGCGAGTAGAGGTATCGGTATCCTCTGGAACGAGAAAATATCAAGAGCAGATGGCTCTTGGTTTAGAGATTATGTTACAGATCTGCCTGATCTACGGAAACTTTTCACATAAACCATAAACACTAAAAACGCCATTTTTACCGAACAACGTTCGAGTTGGTAGTGAACTGCGAAAAAACTCTATAACTAATTGTCTCTGATGTGGATTCCTTGTCACACTGGCCTCGGATATAATATCTACCTAAACAATTCACAATTGCAGAAGAGGGTGTTTCTCAAGCAGTATCACTGAACAAGAATCTGTCATTGACATCTCCGAACCTGGTCTACAAGAAGAGTTTCAGACTTTTGGCCAAGTCTGCCAGGATTGACCCATTCCAAAGTATTGATACATCCTTCGAAGAATACAGTAGGGACGGCCTACGTGCAGTGTGAATATTTTTCGGGTTTGGAGGCCGTGGGTTTTTTCACAGAATACAAGCACTACAGGAAAATCCTTGAAACACTATCAGAGCGATGTCTGTGCGAAAGTAGCGCACAGACATTTGGATTTAGTCTCCAGGAAGTTTATTCCACATAAACACGTTTCGTTGGCGCGAGTGGCTAGCTTCAGAGGTTTATACATCTTGAGTTTATATCTCCGACGACTGGATATTACGGCTACGTAACGCGTATTTATGCTGCCTTAGGTAAATTTCGTAAAACGTGTTTCTGTTGATACAGGTGGTCTGGTGTGATTAAACCTGTATCTGGATTGGGTGAATCGTCAATAACATCTGTGGACTTTTCTACCTGCCATCATGTTGTTTGCCATTCTTGAACTCCTCAGAATGAAATTCCATATTCGATTGAGGTTCACAGCTTCTTTTCTGTTAAAATTATCCACGTTGGCGGATCTCTGTTGCCTCCCGTACCTACCAGTCGGCTATGGTATCCCTCGTCGGGGGCAATGAGTTTCGTGTTTTCATAGACAATCTACGTTGTCTAAAAGACCAAAGTGGAACTATAAGATTTGTCCAGTGTTTGACTCTGGCCGTCCAACATAAAAGATCATCTACCAAATAAAGTAATGGCTTTCTTAAGAAATCGGACTTATTTGGTTAGAACCCTTACCTTAACATAAGGACCAATGGTTCAATATAAATAGCTTGAACAATGAAAAATATTGAAAAGAGAAATAAAAATTTCTATGTTTTTTACCACTTTTATTTGTAACTAACGTTACTGCAGTTCCGTCCTATATGGACATTCTCAAACTAACACAATAATATAATAAGTTTATTATTATACATCCATCAATTTATTAAAAAATATTGATTTTCATGATTCGAAAATTTGAGTGTAATTTACTTCTAGTGCACACAAAAGCAAATTTGTCTCCCCCAATTAAGTTTTTTCAATGATTCGCGCGCCCCTGTATCGTTGCCCTGTCCTGGATCGTTGCCCTGTCCTGGAGCCGGCCCTGATTTATAATCAATAGTTTATTGAAATTTTTCAAATATAATTTTTTTACTCGCTTCAATTATCAGTTTAAATTTTTCTTGGAAGTCCAAAATAATTTCGGAATTGAGTAAAGTCATTTCTATCCGAGAGGTGTAATATATCGAATTTTCGTGATTATTCATCTTCTAATGGTATCAATTGAATGCCTGATTGTGAACACACATCAGATTGCTTTAATCTGATAGCAAACATTCCATTACACAGTCACATTGATGCATAGTCACGTTGGGACAATGATAGTGACTAGACAAACACGTCTTGACGTTACGAACACCGTATCAAGGATTTTATACAAAATATGTTTGCATTTACTTCAAACAAACTTCTATATAAGAACTTCAATTTGAAATATTTAACATTGAAACTTTTGTTTTCGAAATATTTTTCAAAATATGTGACATATATTGATTAATGATAAATGTTGAGTACTTAGTTTAATCCACATCTATTGAAAACAAACTGTCCTCACCAGAACGAACTAAAACTGCATCTCCTGCAAATGCTAATTTTGTTAGCGAAACGAGCGTTGGTTGAGAGACACTAATTTTGTTCTGGTGTGTGAAACGTATTTTCATTTGGTGACACGTATTTTCGATTGTTTTTTTAAGAATAAAACACGAGCACTACAGAAACATCCTTAAGACGCTTTAAGAGCGACGTGAAAGTAGTGAGTCACATTGGATTTGAATCGCTGGAGAATAAATCCATTTGGAAAAACGTTCTCAGGAAGTTTATTCCACATAAACGTAGTTCTTCAAATAAAAGAGTTCTAAAACAGTGAAGTTCGAAGTGTACTGAGTTGAACCTAAAAACGATGAGCAGTCACAGTCCGTTGGGTATTTCTGATATGCACAATTCTAGGTGGAATCAAATGATGTGTCAAATCATTTGAACACTTCTCGTGAAAGTATCTGTAGATTCTTTCTTCGATGTTCCAGACTATCAAGGTTGCAATTGATGTTCGCGTCTCCAATCAAGCGGATGGTTCTTTTCTGGTTAATTAGTAAATTATTCTGTTTGGAAAAATTGTGTCACATCACAATATTTGATAATTTCCAAAAATTTTCAAAATATCCTACAGAGCGTAGGAAATAAGGAGGATATCTGCGCGTATCTTCCAGTACATCAAGTTGCTAAAATTGAACATCAACGCCAAAGAACGTGCATCTCTTAAATAGTTGAATGCTGACAACGAGATTATAATAGTCACTGCGGATAAACGCAACGCCTCGGCAGTTCTGAACACTAAGGACTATCAAGATACTGATATATAAGCCGTTTTTTATATCCCAAGATAAAGAAAATGGACGCAACGTAACTTTCCATCCAGATCTTATAGTCCGTAAATAAGAAGAGTGACGAATACAAAATTTGATACTCTATTTATCAATTTATTAAACGTTGATATTAGTTTTATATGTCTAACCGAAACTGGGTTATCAGAGGATTCAAAAACCTCGTTTTATTTTAATAACTTCGTCCTGAAGAGTAGTTACTGTCGTGAAAACAAAAAGATGGAAAGGGTTGCCATACATGTAAAAAGCAACATTGGCGTAACTCAAATTGATTTCAAACAATATTGTATTGAACAAGACATTGAAATTTGCGGGGTTTCCTGTAACATAGATATTGGCCGCACAGTTATCCTAAGTTGTTATAGATTATCTTCGGGAAACCTCAATATTTTCCTCGAAAGGATTTATGATGTTTTAGTTGAATTATTTAAACCAGGTATTAATATATTTTTATGCGGCAATTTCAATGCCAACTGTTACGGTGAGCCCAGCAGAGATTTTATGAAAGATATCTGATCTTCTATATTGTTTCAATCTCAAACATAAAGTTGATTAGCCTACCAGGATAACAATTGATAGCGCTACAACGATTGGTCAGATTTTCACAAATTTTGGGGAATATGGAGAGTGTTGTGTTGTTGATACTGAAATATCAGATCAAAACTCACTGCTCTATGATTTTGGAACTTTGTCCAAATGCAGTTTTCCTTCATGCGAGTTTAGAAGAAGATTCAGGGTTCGTAATATTCGAGATTATATCGAAGTTATTCAAAATGAAAAGTGGGAAAATGTGTATAAAGAGCCCGATATGAATAACGCGTTCAGAATATTTTGGAATAGTTTTTCTTACTACTTTGAGAAACATTTTTCAAAATTACAATAATACTAATAACAAAACATGGATTTCCTCTGAAATTCGCATTTCTAGGCAACACTTGAAAGATCTTTTCATACTAAAAAATAATAATCCTGAACTTTCTGAGTTATAAAGCATGAAAAAGAAAATACATGAGAAATTATTCTCATCGGTTAAAAAAGAATACTATCACAAAAGGATATTGAGTCTTATAATCCAGCGAAGTCTATATGGCAAATCATTTTTTTTTAAAACAGATAAACTTTATGAAGATCCAGCACTAATAGCCGATTTATTCAACGAATATTTCATTGACGTTCCCAAATGTCTTATTCAGGATTGTGGATCTAACCATACGGATCACATTTTTGAAAAACATTGATCCTCCATGTGACTCATTATGTCTTGAAAACTATGAAGAGAATGAAATATTCGAATTATCGCGAGTCAAACTGAAAAACAAAACCTCATCAGGGTCTCACGAGGTGCCAATGTATTTGGTGAAGAAAAGTTTCCCAGTTTTATTGAAGCCCCTGACATTCCTTGTTAATCTATCCTTCTCAACAGGGGTCTTTCCAGATCTGTTGAAGATTGAGAAAATTACACCAATTCATAAAAAAATTGTCATCAACTTCTTGAGAATTATCGTCCGGTAACAATTTCCTGTAGTTTCTCCATAGTCTTCTTATGTACACCGACTTTTTATCATATATTGATAAAAAGAGTTCAATATCAGGAAACCAACATGAATTTCTGAATAAGAAATCAACAACTACAGCACTATATTCAACAACTACAGCACTATATTCACAAACTAGTGGATTACATTGAGGCAGGCGAATACCGTTTCTCTCTTAACCGTGCAAGCAGATCAATCGAATCTTCTCAGCGGACATTACAGCTCATTTTGACCATACTCTCCTTAATGAATATGTTCAATAAAATAACTGTTTCTGTGAACAATGAATGGGATCATCATGGAAAGTTCTCTCATCCCTGAGGTTGCCAATTTTTACATGGATGTTTTCGAAAAGAAAGCGCTCAAAGCCGCTCCATTGATATTGATGACAGTTTTGTTGTTCGGAGCCGCGGGAAACAAGTTTATACACAAAATCAAATTTATTCATAAATTCTTTAGTTCACTTTGAAAACGAAAAACGAAGTAAATACACCATTTTGATTGTACTGGCCAACAGAAAAACTTTAGGAAAACTAGGACACATAGTTTATCGCCAACCTACACAAACTGATCAGTTCCTCATCAAGAACTCAACCCACTATCCAGGATAGAAATGAGCAGTGATGAACACTTTTGTTGATCGTGTCAACTTGATTTATAAGTTACATCTTTCCGAAAAAGAACTTCGTCATCTAGACCAAGATCTTCAGGCCAATAAATTGACAGAGAGAGAAATCAAACGTGCTCTACATCCTAGAAGAAGAAATACCTACACAAACTTCGATCCCGATAAACAGTCAGTAGTAGGCACCGTCTACTTACCTTACATAAACATAGTCACGGACCGCAATATTTAAATGTAACAACATCAAGACCATTCATGAACCATATGGCAGACAAGCCCTGTTAACCTTTAACAGACAACGTGTTACCTCAGGGCTAGTACTAGAGTGCCACCAAGATTCAGCCAAAGCCTTGGTGGATAATAACATTATCCTGAGGTGGATTAAAAGGCAGGACAAGAGTAAAGGTAATCGTATTGCCGACACTTTAGCCAAGGCAGCGGCTGGACTAAGAATTTTAGGAGCCAGTGGCACCTACGGTCTGATGACTTCGATAATTGCGGAACTAGCCAAACGTTACACCCATGCTCAATCCCTAAAAATATGGGATGATGCAGGATATGTGAACGGGGAGATGAAACTGTCACACATGTCCTATGCGAGTGTCCGGAGTTATCGTCAATAAGAGAGTGTGTGTTCGGCGAGTCTTGGCCATGCCGGTATGAAGGAGATGTCTCCTAGTGACCTGTCAACCTTCCTGGAAAGGACAGGATGGACAATGACGTAGGAGGACAACTCCTCGGGAGGATGTACAATGGGTGGCCTAAGTGCTGTAGGCCTACACTCACCCTCCCTACTCTACAGATACAGAGCCAACTAATTGATCATGCAACACTATCAGATCGTTCATGATCATAGAAACCCTCTGACATCTGCCCATATTCACAACATTTCCTCTTCACGCGGCTCAGTTTACATCAGAACTATCAAACGCAGTATCAACACCACGAGGCAAGGACACTAGCGCAGCTACCACCTCTTGCAACCTAAGTAATGAAATAGAAAAAAACTGCTCTTCTGTCTAGTTCAACCCATTATCACGCACGACTTCATAGGAAGGCCACTGAGATCTGAAAGCAACTCAACAATTTCAACAAAAAATATTTTTATTTCTTCCCTTGAATCATTCATGTTGGGTCTAAATGAAATGAAAAACCGTTTGAAACTTGTCAATACTTTTGAATATTCAAAAATACTCAATAATCTCTGAAGGAATACTTCTCATCGCTATGATTCAACTGAAAGTGTTTCGTTCTGTTAATAAACAAGTTGAAAGGATTTCATTTTATGGACGAAGCAAATAGCCATCTTCTTGAAACTTGAGATGAAACGAAATTATAAAGAGGTCGACGCCTCTGATATCACAAAAACCTTTCACATAATTTTTCGTCTGAGCTAACAGAAATGGGGAGAGCAAGAGAAGTACATTTTAGAGTATACTGTTATTTCTGTGCTAAATCTGTTTTATATTTTTTCATTAAATAAATGTATCTTTCAGCGGATAACAAGGAAAATTTCGTAGACAACAATGGAAAATGAGACAAAGTCTTTTTTCTTGGATTTTTTAAGTTCGAATGATTGAAATCAAAACATATATATGCAGTACAGAAAATGTTTATCATTGTTTCTCTTCAAACTAGCGTTTGAAAGTATTAAAAACTATTGTTCGAATGATCATGTTTAAATGAAATAAATATGGAGAACTTGAGACGGGAAACGAAAAGGAAACAAACTTCATTTTCCTTGGGTTTTCTTTTGTTCGAATGATTATAGTAAAACAATATGTAGTAGAAACAATTTTTCTGATTGTTTTTTCTCAAATTAGAAGATGAAAAGTACTTGAAATTGATTTTCTCGTTAAAAAACTCAACAAAAACGCAAAACAAGAATTGGAATTCAATCAACGCCTCATCTACGAACATGCAATTCAGTTGAAATAGTTATACAGAATAATATTATGTTTCACAACACTGGTCACTAAAAATCTGTTTTTCTGTTAACCAACTGTCGCACCCATACGAACAAGAACCTTCAAAAGTCGAAACTTGTGCGAACTAAGGACTAACGAGGTCTAACCTTTCAACGTATAATTCCTAGCACGGGAAATATTAAGAGTAGATATTTGTTGGTTCACAGATAGATCAAAAATACCGTCCGGTTCCGGTGAAGGTGTTTTCAGTCGCAGATCAAAGACAGAGATGTCAACTTGCCTAGGAACCTATTCGACTATATTTTAGGCGGAAATTTACGCTATTGAATTCTGTGCGGAGAGATTGGAAGAATCCAACTCCATACACAAATCAATAAAAATATTCTCGGACAGTCAAGCGGCGTTAGAAGTTCTTGGCTCCTACCGAGCAATGTCTAAATTGGTGGCAAATTGCCAAAAACGACTCTAGTGATACTGGCCTGAAACGCAATGAGGCTGCTGACTCCTTTGCAAAGCAAGGTGCTGCAAGCAGCTTCATCGGACCAGAACCTGTCATTGGTGTTGCTTTTAGGCTTTGCCAAACAAATATTAACACCTAGATGGAAAGAAAATGTATGGACTTCTGGCAGAATCTTCCAGGATTGGCTCACTCCGAGGCGTTTACTCGCCCTTTGAAGCTTGATACCAAACAATTGTTGGACTACAGTAGGGATGAACTACGATGTCTAACAGGCCTTCTTACAGGTCACTGTCATTTAAATCATCATATGCAGACATTCAGACTTTCGGAAGATAGTGTCAGTCGCCTCTGTTTGGAAAATGATGTAACAGCAGAGCCTGCCCTGCTGGGGATCGAATCAGATTTTTAGAGTTCGGCGGAGCCGTACTTTTACCATCTGACCTGAAAGACCACTCACCAAACAAACTAATCGGCTTCGTTAAGAAGCTGGGTTTATTTGGTACAGTGTAAATAGATGTGAGCCACAATGTACCCTTGCGGGTTGCGGTGGAGGGTCGAATAGACCCACTCACTTTGGACCTAACCTAGCAAGGGTAGGATAACAGGAAATGAAAATCGATCCTCCGGCCTTGTAGTTTGAGCCACCGGTTCACACAGCGGTCGATTGTGTGAGTGAAGCAAACCACTTATGTCAACCAAACCGGCTACCGCCCCTCCTAAGTATTCATGAGATGGCTTGAGCTTGATCTTGATATGTCACAGACTTTCTAGATTTCCCGACGATTTAATTATAATTTTCAACTAAATAATGTCTTGAAACTTTTGTACCATTGGAAGATCTCCCATAAAATTGTTAACAAAACAATCTTGCATTTCACAGGCATCTATGAAGAGTAGAACAAACCAATGCTCTAGCCAATTTTCCTTGTAAGTTTTTTAATTTGTAAGATTTGGTTAGCCTCAACGACTTGATTTTTCGGAATCAATTTTGTGCAAAATGGAACCTACATCAAACTATTGTAGCATTAACCCATCTAATGAAGTGGTTGATTCCAAAGCATTGTTTATTTTTAATGTGAGCACAGACGTAGTCGCAATTTCAAAATTTCTATTTTTTCCATGCAGAGATTTCTTTATATCCGTGAGTAGACGGAACACATGTTGATGATGTTATTGTCTTCGTGATTATCGTTTTTCAAACTATCAACCGGTCAATGTTTCTTTAACAAATTTTTTACACTTTTGACTAAGTGTTTTTCAATTATTGGTGTATCTTTCAGCACCTGCTGTCGATCTTGTCAAAAATTAGAACGTGCTCCTCTTCTAAGGTATATCTACTGATTTTCTTCTACGGTTCGGTTGCTATGCACTTCTTCCAACGGTGGTGGTTGAATTAGGACCTCTTTAATACTTGTCTGGCTCCGTCCAACATGCGTTTTGTTCTCTTTTTCGAGAAAACTCATTCTCTGCACGAAAAACCAGAATGGATTTTTTCTTTGATTAGCTTTACCATAGTCTTTTCTATCCTTGGATATGTTCCTGGTATTGGGTTCGTACCGATTGTTAAATTTTTTTTAATGTTGTTGACAACGTTTTTTGTTGAATGTGAGATTTTTGGTCTGAGCAAAATATGATTGTAACGCAGATAGCCAAAACTGCCTGTGTGAAGATGTCGGTTGATTGCGAATTCAGAGCCATCTGACCATCTGACCAAAATCACAAGGTGCGAAAAATTCAACTGCTGTTTCGTTTTGAAACTCAGATGAGAATACAAAATATATGGGCCTATCTAACATAATAAACTTACACACGAGGTTTAAATGGAACGTAATACATTGTTTTCTAGTTTTTTGACACATATTGCGCCCGTTTTGTATCTATTAGTTGTTTTATTTCAATTCGCTAGTTTTTTGTTAACTTCTTTGATTTTATTGGTGCTTCTTCTACAAAATTGACAGGATCAAAAATTGAAGATCTGAGAAGTTTTCACTTTGAGTCCTATATTACAGGAAAGATTCTTGGGGCTATTGAGTTCACGGCCATCTCTTCTGTGGACTCAAAGTCGAAATCTTTGATTGCTTTATGGTCAAATAAAGGGTCCTCCGAGCAGTTGGGGAAAAGAGATCCATTACGGCTAAGCTTCTCATTACCGTGACAAAGCTTTCTACGAAGAGAAAGCACCGGGTGTCTCTACGTTTCCATTAGGTATACTAAGATTGGGCTCATTAGAGCCACATATTCTTTCGGCAAGGATGCATCTTGGGATTATGCCGTCATTTAGAAGGACTCTAACCTTCACGGGTCACATCTCATCTGACAAGGATGAGTAAAATA
The DNA here is from genome assembly GCA_015342085.1 of Leptinotarsa defecta. NCBI lineage: Eukaryota > Metazoa > Arthropoda > Insecta > Coleoptera > Chrysomelidae > Leptinotarsa > Leptinotarsa defecta. The sequence continues at coordinate 19,073 of WOGO01000290.1, forward strand.
CAAGCGTTACAAATAAAATTTATTGTGAAAATTTTATAATTATTATCATGAATAGTGTTATTAATTCTCATGAAGTGACGGATCAGAGTATTTACTACATAGTTAAGGGCCTAACACATAGATGACGCTAGTCTTATCACATTCACCGCTTTTTCAGTTAGTTGATTATGATTAGTTGCCTGAGCTAACTCAGACAAAATAACGTATTGGCTTTATATTGCATGAGCATTTAACTATGACAAAGCTCTGTTCAAAGTGGGTGCAACGCGAGCTCACTGTTGACAAAAAACAAGAACGTCTTGATTATTCTGAGTAGTGTTTGGCCATGTTCAAACATAACAAACCAGAATTTTTGCGTCGATATGTGACAATGGATGAAACATGGATCCATCACTTCACCCCGGAATCAAAACGATCCTCATATGAGTGAAGTGTAACTGGTGAACCTCGTCCAAAGCATACGAAAGCTCAACAATCGGCTGGGAAGGTTATGACTCCGGTATTTTGGGTTGTGCGTGGTATATTATTCATCGAAAATCTTGAGAAAGAAAATACCATCAAGAGTCAATCAAAATAATGGCAAAACTACATGAATTTAACTTCGAATTGCTCTCACATCCACCACATTCATCAGATTTGGCTCCTAGCAACTACTGGCTGTTCGCAGATCTCAAACAAATACCGGTAAGAAAGTTCTCTCAACTGAAGAGGTTATTGCTGAAACTGAGGCCTATTTTTAGGCAAAAGATAAATCGTTCTGAAAGAGTGGTGGGATTACGTTGATGAATGAATCGCTTTTTCTTGTGTAATTCAAGAAATTGTTTGCAAAAACTGAACTTTTCTGTTCGATTTTAAAATGATTGTATTCCATATATATTTCGAAACATTTCGATATAACCCCAGATAACGGTTGTTTTTCACCACACACTATTTGCTATTTATTTTCTCATATTCAGTATTCTTCGAATATATCTTGGAAGCATATTTTTTCAAGGTTTGAAATCAATTCGAAATGTGTTCGAATTCGATATCTTGCCGAAGGATGATATTCAATTCATGTAACACGTTTTTCATGATCGAATCGATACCGTTTGCCACCCACACAAGTCGTGATATAATTATATTGTTTTGATGGCATAACAACTAGTTTCTGACAATATTTTGGGAGTGCGCATAGCTCCATCGACCGGGCCAGACCAGCCCTGACCTCGACCTAATATGTGTCAGGTCAAAACTTGGGCCAGAATTACAGCTTCCCCATTTACGTCATTGCTTCAGTTTTTGCATGGGTATCTATCTACTGACGGAAAGTGGTAGAAACTGTAAATGAAGTTGCGTTAATTTCAGCACATTCAGGGATGAATTTGGAAGCGTTTTCCAGGAATAAATTAATTTTAGTGTTTGTATTAATATCAGAACGTGTTGACGTTCATTTTTTGGAGTGCTGAGATTGTATTTTTGAATTCAGGATATTCTTCTCAAAGTTTCAGGGGGTAATAATGATGATGATAATAATAATAATCTCAAAATCATATCGGCTTGACGCAGTAAGGAATAAATCTTAGCAAAAGGCTGTTATTCTTGGCTCTACGCTTGCTCAGAGCACATGATTTTTGGATCTAATGATCACTTACCCCATAGTGTGGGGAATGGTCTTTGGTTGATAATGCTGAGACGCCCTCCTGAATGTATCGGGGCTTTGGGGGATGGCCTGACCAGCACAAACTTAGGATGATGATATGGGGTTTTCAGCTCCTGGCGAGACGAACATCGTCCGAAAAGATGAGGAGAAATAGATAAAATATCCTCCACAGATTTTATCCAGAACACTCTGTTGAAATGATTGTTCTGACTATAGAAGTCTTAGGTGAAACGACGCCCTCTCGAATCTCATGAAGATCATGCCGCACAATGTCAGAAATTCTGGCCGGACAAATGCAGAAGATTGTCATTCTTGGCCCATGCGTCTGCTTAGGGCACGCGACTCTGGCAATGATCACTTACCACACGGTGTGGGGGGTGGTCATTGGCTGATAATGCTGGCGCGCCCTCCCGACTGTGTGGAGCTTCGTGGAGAAGGCCCGATCAGTTTACCCTTTGAAAAGAAAAATAATGATGATACGACATTTTTACGGTACTGACGAGACGCCTGTGTTTCCCTACGCTCCAGGGGATATCGAATCCATTGTGGAAAATGAGAAGTATCAAATCTTTTGGAATTATTCATTCCTCAGGCTCATATAAACTAATGATCCTGTTGTTGTTTAGGAATGTAGGCTTTCTCCAAACGTTTGGAGAAACGTTCCGGCAAAACTCGGAAACCAACCAAAACCTGTTGTAGTTCTTCTTGAAAACCAGAGCAAAATGATACTCGTGATGGAGTTCTCAGCTTCGGGTGAGACGTATATAGTTCGGAAAGAGGAGAGAAAACTGATGGAATATCGGGATTTTCTCTCGCCGCAGACTCTATCCAGACCATTCTGTTGAGATGTTTGTTCTGATTATTGGGGTCCTTGGTGGAATGATCTCCTTCCGGCAGTCGTCTTGGTCGGACAAATGCAGAAGGCAATGACAGCAGTCATGGCTGAGACTTCGACATATAACCTTCGTCCTTGTAGTCAACGCACATCCAGTGATGATGAGGTGAAAGTAAATTTAAAATTCCAACTGAACTCTGTGGAAATATATCCTCAGTAATAAACGGACACTACAGAACCGGATATAATAGTTGGAATGGATGAATATTCCATTCGCTCATATCAACAGAAAATGTTGCTTATTCACAGGCAATATCTTCAAAATGGTTTTATTGATGCTTATTTCCAAATATCATATGTATTTGTTGAACTAGTTCAAAATTTATGAAACTGTGATGGATACATAATGAATAAATAATGAAAACTTTTCCAAAAAATCATTTGAATTATTCATAATCAAAATAACAAATATTTTTTTACATTAGTCGCTTGCTTAAATAGTTATTGAAACTATTGGGGTATCCGCTCAGGGAGGCAATTCCCGAATATTTCACAACTGTGGCGTCTCACCCAGTACCAATAAAATAGAAAAGAAATATGATCCAGTAGTTTTCAGTTCATCAGTTGTTATTGTCACATTTTTTATTTGAATTACTTATACGTCGATTGATGACTTTCTGTTAAAATACGAAAGAAAGTTCCGAAATGCTCTACTAGTAATAACGAGTGTGATAACAACGCAGACTTTTTCCAGTGTAGATATTCCAATAGCGATGGCAAACAATGCGAAAAAGAGATACCAGTGAATAAGATTTGGATGCATTTGAATATTGAAACACATATATTGAAATATAAAAATCTCAAGTTTGGTTTCGAGGGAAACAAACTATTACAAGCAACATCAGATTTGACCGAAATTGCTTTCTCAACTGTACTTAAATGTTGAAAAACAAACCTTATGAACGCAAGACGCGATGTGATACAGGACTACTAAAACTTTTAAATGTTCATCTAATAAGATCATTGAAAAAAAATAATATTAAGACTGTTACAAATGTAATGAGATTTCTACAACTGAAATTATAAGGAAGAAATTGAATATTTCCGGCCATAACGTGAGCTGCTGTGACAAAAATCGTCAGATTTGGATAAAGAAACTAGAATTTAGATTTAAAATAATAAACAAACGTCAAGCAGTTATGGTAAGCAAGAGAATAAAACAATGGCAAATTTTCTATTTGGACAAAACTTGGTATGACACTCACGACACAGTTATTAAAGGATTGACTGATGGTTCCATAATGTGTACGCCTAACATGCCTGCAAACAAAGGATCGCGACTAATTATTGTGCTTTGCTGAAAAAGTAAAGATGGGTCCGAATTATTTGAAATTATGGAATGGTTTCAAAATACATTGATCCTAAATTTGAATGCGAATAGTGTAATAGTTCTTGACAACGCTTCCTATCATTCGCGATAGCTCATCAAAGTACCGAATAAAAATTCGAGGGTTTTTTAACCCTCTGTTAACAATTTAACAATTTGTATTTTGAAGGTAACTATACCAAAAACCAACTACTTGAAGTTTTACAAACACATTTCAAAAAGTGTTTGCTCTTGAGAGTACCTATTGCTGAAAAGTATGTCACACCATACTGAGACTTTCCCTCTCTTTTTGTGTTTTCAATCCCATCGAGTTCATTTGGAGAAAATTGAAATAAAGCATCAGGCGTAAAAATAATTTTCCAAAATTTGATAATCAAAATGAAGTATCTAATATTACCGAAGAAGACTGACATGAAAGGATTAAGAAGTAATTTCAGTTGAAAAAGACTATATGGAAAAGAAAGATATTCTCAAGACCAAAAATACTGACAGTTCTAATAGAAGCTGAATAAAACATGTGATGTGACTGTAGATGTGATGAATCCTCCAACAATCTTCTCATTCTTATATACATTCTCGATTGATCAGTTCAAATGGGGATTAAATGTTCGGTAGCAAATTAACAATTGAATTTTTTACTAGAGAAACATAAGACTTGTTTTCATTTTATTATTATCATATAATTATTAGTCATTATGGGGAAAGACAAATCCATCAAATCGATTTAGGGACTTTGATACTTAGCAAAACATGGAAAATAACTTGAGTTCGTAGTAGAAAACATATTGATCTGTATACAATGATTTTGATTTATCTGACTGTAATGTAATGTAATGTGGTTTGGCAAACTTCCATTCCGAATGGAATTTATATTTTCTCTATCGAATACTGTATAATAAATCTAAATGTTGTCCTGTGGCATTATTACGCAGTGACTTTGTTTTGTAGAAGACAGGACTATCGCGAGTGTTTCGTGGATAGATAAACTGGACTGGACTGAAAAAGAAAAGTGACAATCTACGGACTTATTCTAGTTGTTTATTGGTTTTTGAAATATGATATTAGGATGTTTGTCATACAAGTCTAGTTTCTCCTGTTGCTTCTTTTTCCGAAAATTTATGGGATTGGTTAGTTCCAATCGTTATTAGTCAAGTTGATAAATTGTGAATTTCTTATAATCAGACTGCATGATGATCTTCAAATATACTAATATAAAAGATGGCAACTTTTTTGATGCTCACAATCGAGATCACTGAAATGATGGAAAAACCCATAATCAGTTGAAGAATTTGCAAAATACAGAACTGAAAAAGAGCATTGTCTCACACAACAAGAAGTTTGTGATCTTTGTAAGAGACAGGAACACACTAAAAAGGAATGTTCTGTGGAACGAAATCCTCAAAACTAAAAAAAAAAATCGCAAAGAAGACCTAGACAAAAAAATTAATATGTTGGAAAAAATATGTTTTTCCGTTAATCAGCTATCGCCCCCTACGAACGACAACCCTCAGAAGTTGAAACTTGTGCGAGCTAAGGATTAACGAGGTCGTGTCTTTTAACGTGTGATTCCTAACCAGGTCTGTTCATAAAATGGGGGGAAATTTTCATTTTCCTCAAAAAAAAAAATTTATTTAATCATCAATTTCTCCCTTTCAAAAATTTATTCTCAGACATAATACACTTATGCCATCATTTTTTCCAATCCTCAAAGCAGTTTTGACATGCATTTTTTGGTATGTTCTTGAGCTCGTTCAACGATTCAGTTTCTTTTTCCCCAATTGTCACAAAACGCCTTCCTTTCATGTGTCTCTTTGAACAGGAAAAAGACGAAGAGGGACAAATCTGGTGAATACGCTAGCTGATGCATGATTACGGTGTTGTTTTCAGCCAAAATATCAAGAACAAGCAATGACGAGTGTGCATGTGCATTATTGTGATACAATAGCCATAAATTGTTTTCTCTCGATACAATATTCCTTGGTAATCGAAGAAAACAGTGAGCAAAACCTTGACATTTGGTGGAAATTGGCCTTCTTTCGTGGTTTTAGCTCTCGTGGGCTCTTTCATTGTGGCGATTTTTTCAAAGAAAAACACAAGCACTACAAAAAATCCTTAAGGTGCCCTGAGGGCGATACCTGTACGAAATTAGCGATTCACGTTGGAACTGAATCGCTGAAGAATTAATCCATTTGGAAAATCAGAAAGAACAGTGAAATTCGAGGTGTGCCGAGGTTCTCGGTCCCATATTGTTCCTGTTGCATATTAACGATTTGATGAACATAAGTATATCTGTAGCAAGCGGTATCATTGAGAACAGAGAGTGTACGAAATTTCTGAGACTGTATATGGACGGTGGACTGAAATTTGACGCTCACATCAGAATAATGAGAAGTAAAATTTTCATCGGCTGTTATGCAGTGAGAGTTATTGCTAGAGAACTGGGAGAATATACTGCAAAAACTGCATATCACGCTTTGGTAGAGTCTCACTTAAGGTACGGTATACCTTTTTCGGGTATGGGTAGCTTCAATTTGCTGGAGTCTGTATTTGTAATACATAAGAGAGCTATACGCTACTTGTGCAAAGCTAAACCTCGTGACTCATGCAGACAACTGTTTATAGATAAAAAAATGTTGACGGTTGTAGCTCTTTTTATTCTGGAGACAGTGTGTTTAATTATGAAACATCTTGTGAAACTTGAGGTTATACAACTCTTCAGAGCATGCAAAAAAATTTGAAATTACCTATCCCTTGCAACTCTCTGGTCAAGGACTCCTTATTTTACAATGGTGTGAAGATGTATACTCATCTGCCGAGTTACACTAAAGCTTATCGCCCACTTGTCCCGTCAAAATACGGATAGGATTGGAACAATGAAAATGAATGGACAACCGCACACTAGCCCGACACGGCACAGCCAAGAGCGTCTGC
>WOGO01000291.1:0-25857 GCA_015342085.1 Leptinotarsa defecta
GTTAAAGTAGGGTTAAAAGTGAAAAGAAAAAAAAATTAATCGAGCGCGTCAGATTTTCTAATTGCAACAAAAAAAGCTCTTATTCAATAATCTGACGATTTCCATCTGACGCAAACTCGCGGCTATTATTATAATGTGCAAAAAAATTCGCCATTTTGAAATACTCAAGCGCGTCAGATTAAGATATATATCATTAATCTTTATGTTCTAGACGTGCTCTCTCATAATCTGACGATTATATAGAGGGATTCGCCTAATCTAACAAAAAAAATATTATTTTTAATTTTTTTTTAAATAATTGAACTCAATTAATTGAAAACTTCAGGAAATATAATGCAAATAAATAAGTGTATGTTTTTTAAGTAGAATACTTGTATTCATAAGAAAATGATTTTAAAAAAAGGCTCAAAAAAATTTAGTTTTTTATAATCAATTGATTAATTAATCATCATCTTCATCACGAACAAGTCTCTGTGATCAGCTGTGATGGCGTCATGGCAACAGAATTCAGAGTGGGGACGGACTGAGAGAGTAATAGATAGAGAAAAAGTGAAAGAGGAATAGAAACTCGGAAAGGGAAATATAGGTATCACACAGCTGCACGCAATAAACTTTATTGACGAATTTTTGTTATTTCGGCTTGCGGAAATCGTCAGATCATATATTTTTCGTTGTCCTTGAATTATTTCACATATAGTCAGTGGGCATACTTGAAGATTGGCTATAAATCAAATTATCTATGAACAATTCGTTCAGGCCAGTCTCAACTCCCTACACAGTGGGTTAATGGACTGACACCTATCAGAAAACAACTACTCCCCTGGCTAATACCACGAAGGGCGTTGGATCATATCCGACAGGTGTCAGTGCAAGATTCTTCACTGAAGAATATATTTTCGATTATTGGAACACACCTGCATACCGGTTTCGGGTTGCTTGGCAAGGTAGTGTCTATCATCAACATAAAGTCAATAACTTTCTTTGATTGACAATCGAATCAAAATAAATTGGTAATGTTTCAAGTTGTTGAATGAGATAATTCGAATTACGAAATACCATCCACTCGTAGTTAAGAGGACAGATATGCGGCAGTGATGTGTTGTGACTAGCCACAATTCCAGCTCAGTCTCAACCAACCGTAAAATTTTCTCCAACACAGCACATTAAGATGGCGAGGCAGTTTCTTGTCGATTAATTGCTCTTTCAATGTAAATGATTCTCATGAATTTCCGGAAACATCTGTTCCGTGCCATGAAGAATGGCTGTTTCTACCCGAGCTGGCGGATCTGGTACTCAATTTTCCGAGAGAAATGCAAGATACCAATTATCCAAGAATAGTGAAATTTAAGGAATGAGATGAGCTGGATAAAAACTGTTATGATTTTATTGTTGTTGAATCAGTTGAAAATATGTTTACATGTTGTAGTATAATTTTTAATGGTCATGCAGACAACGAAAGTTTATTTGATGTTACTAGTAGATTTCAGATGAAACGTTTTCAGAAAACCAAAGAGATTTGAAATTTTACTAATAATAGGCTATATATTCTTAAAAAAATCAGCTGTCGCCCCCATACGAACGACAACTCTCAGAAGTTGAGAAACTTATGCGAGCTAAGGACTAACGAGGTCTTACCTTTGTCAATTAAATTTCATTCGCAGTTAAAATATCAATCTTTGAAGCACAAACAATGTTTTTTACAGTTTTATAAGTACAAAAGTAAAATTATCAAAATGGCCCTAACGTTTCGATTTGTTAGTTTTTAGTTGGTGACATATCTATGATATTTTTCTAGTGTCAAATACAAAATTAATTCTTGCGCCTTTGAAAAAACATTAATACTTTTTTATTTTATCGTTATCGTTTTGGTTACTAGGTTACTAGGAATTACCAAAAAACTGTTATGAAACTGTATTTAAATTATTTTATAGACACTGTCGAAATGTTTATAAAACTGTTTTGTAGTGTTTGTAAAAGGTCTTACAAAATATTGATGAAGATTATAATGTTGCATAAAACGGTGCCAATTTCCTATTTATAGCTGTTTCATAAACACATTGAAAATATTTCTGGGGCAAATTCAGTTTTATAATTTGTTTCTCCGAAACGTTTTCACAACCTTTATGAAATATAAAATTGCTGGTTGGGTAACCACTAAGCTAAGTATCAATATTGGATTTTCCAAATTGATTTTTTTTCAACCTGTAGGCAAAATTTATAAATACCACAAGTTACTGACGAATTAGACTCTCTAGTAGTTTATATTACGCAGTAATTTTTCGGTGTGAACTTTTTAGTTTGCCTCTTACTACACTTCAGCAGACTCTCTATTGATTTATCCTTTATTTTTCCAGATTGTGGAAGGATGAACCAAAAAAAAATAGTATAAAACTTTGAGTCTTTCACAAAAAAAAATGTCGGTAAAAGAATGAAACAAGATAGTTCAAGATTTCGTAATCTATTCCTGATACAATAAGGAGTAAAAACGTATGTAAGGATTATTCTTCGTCTTGAAGATGGTCACTTGGTGATCAAAACATGTGTCGAGGCGTTAAAATAACGGTTTGGTGTTAAAAAAAAACTCCAGTAATAGGTCTGTGGTAAGTAATAATGATATAATAATAAGAATAATGTTTATTCACCATATTGATCACATTTATATAACAGAGATTCAGTAAATAAACGTAGGCATCACAGAAGCAACCTTTTCGGAAAAATGTTCCTTGTGCATAATATTGCCAAATTCTAAACTATGAATAAATTAAAAAGTATGTATGTAAGAGAACAATGAATAGATATAAACTGTCAACTATAAATTAGCATAATGAATTGAATACAATAAAATTATGAACTGTTGAAAATGAATCAGCATAATGAATTGAAAATAAACTATATACATAATATGAAACACATAAGGACATGATGGTATTGAAAATGAGTACTTTTTATTGAGTTCATTTTACAGATAGTTTTATTCTTACTAATAAAAATCAGATTTTATTTTAGTAAGGTAGGCATCACAAATAATTGTTTTGAATAATAAGTGTGCTGATTAATAATTTGATAAAACAGAGTTCGATCACAATTTCTGAGCCAAATTTTCAGTTCTTTCTTGAATTTCGATTCATTTTGTTTATTAATGAATTATATTTTTTCCGGTACTATGCTCCAGATCGTTGGCTTTAACCTTCTAATTTTTGGCATCTTGGAGCTAAAAATGTATTTTCTTTTCTGTGAGTGTTGTACATGTGTTCCACTGGTTTATTTTTATTCTGTTCTCAACGACTTTCAGAATAACCTTCTGGCAGTATAGCTGCCATTCTGTGAAATATCCAGACATCTCAAGTGGGTATCCCTTATACCTCCCCAACCTATAATACCATAAGAGAGTTGCGATTGAACCAAACCATAATATAGAGTAGTCATTTAGGGAATTTCGAGCCATTGTTTCAATAGTTTGAAGCGAAACAAAAATCCTTGTTATTTTTGAGTTAGATGTAATACGTATAATTCACATTTCATGTATCGATCGATGATAATGAATGGACTTATGTTTGGTAGTTTTTTGTCATAAGATGTAAATGGTAAATACTTTGTTTTTTACGTTCAAGGTCAATTCGTTATATTGAAACCATTTCATGATGTTTTTGGAATCTTTCTTATTTCATCTTAAGGTCTTTCCATGGCTCCGCATCATATAAGATTGCTGTGTCGTCAGCAAAACTGAGGATGTTTTCTTCGGAATGCATTTTTAATGAACCATTTATATAGATAATGAACAGTATTGGACCCAAGACCGTACCTTGCGGAACTCCGTAAGTAATTGCTCTCGGACTACTTTCATCGATGTTGTGAACAATGCTTTATATATTTATAACATCAAGTGAACTGAAAATTTAGGCATGAATTACACCATGTACTCTGATCCTCATGAACATATGACGGTGTTACGATATGCATTGTAGTAATATGATGCAGGGAGCAAAAATCATCACTTCTTTATTTGCTTTCACAATAAATCTTTTCCACAGTCAGAGACCCAAAACACAATGATTCGATAATCATTAACGACATTTTGCCAAAGCAGTCCTTTTTATGTTCGAATGAGTTACTCTGAAATTAAATTTCAATCACAGTACACTGGCTTCTATCTGGTTTTCATTTCAAATTGCCATCCGGAATTTTTCGGGTCGAGTCGACTATTGGGAATCAGCTTTTAACTCAAAATCATAATACATTGCCCGACTAGAAATATAATTAGAATCTGTGGGATTTTCAGATTCATATTTTACACATTTGTATCCATGTTTTTGTATCGAAGGGGTTTCAGTCTGAGAGAAATAAATTCCAGACCTGTAAGTTTCTCAGCGCAAGTCTCACATACAGGAAGGAACGATAGGCTACCAAGAAGTTTGCATCATCAAGGACTTGGCAGTAAATAGGTAGCAATGATATGAAAACCACGCTGAAGGAGATAAACCTCTTCTTTAATCACTCCGAATGGCATACAGTATGTAAATACATTCTATAGTTTTTGAGCTGATCGCTTTTGGGCAGACAGACAAACGCAAAAAAACAACGATGCTATTTTAACTTTCAACCCATCAAACTAACCTTGTTCATCAATATAGTCTAGATCTGTCTCGAGATTTTCTTCTCGAATGAATTGACGAAGAAGTCATTCCAATTTTAATGTTTGATCAATGAAAAAGTGAACATGAATCGATACCCATGACAACATCTGTCGATAAATCTTGAAATTTGCCTTATGTAAGTTATTTCATGAGTTAATATTATTGTTTCTTTTTAACACGTTTTCTTCAGCTTTAAACGAACAGATTCATTATAAACTTCGTACAATTATCAAGAATTGGTGGCAATACAATATTTTCATAGGTTTATCTCATCATCCTAATCAGGATCGCCAGGATTGAATAATTTCCTCACACAGTCCCTGTGTGAGAGCAAGTGAAACAATCACACTGTTTGGGCATGCGTATATATTTTATATTGAAACAAATGGGCTTGAAATAACAAGCCAAACTGAAAAGTGGAGAATGAATAATGGTTTAAAAAACTAAAAAAACACGCTTGAATAGCAATACAAATCAAAGAATAACAATAATTCGAACCTTATTCTAGATTGTGTTTGACATCGGTAATACGTCCTATGGCTTGATGTAACTAATGCTTTTTAATAAGTCTGAAGTCATAATAAATGTATTCTCAAAAAAATGAATTTTGTCGTAAAAAAGAGTGAGATGCTAAATATCCAATATTATGAATACTTGGTTAAGAGCTGTTTGCCAGATTGGAGCCATAATAATTATATTATTTAAAGCACTCTACGCTTTTTCACAACAATTTTTTCAATAGATTCATTCTGATTTCAGCCTCCTTAATAAATTTCGAAATTTATCGATTTGCACACCCTCTAACCCAGTACAATTCATCTGCATGATACCTTCACCAAAATATTCACACAAATACATAACTGAATCTGAGTTAATTAGTGGCACAGCCATCAGCCATTTCTTATGAGAGGAGAATGCGCATCCCTTTGTTCATCTAGCGTGTTGAACTTCCATTAATAGACACATAACACAAGGGTTAATTGAAATTAGATAGTCTCTATTCCTTCACACTAATGGAAATCTGCTGATCTGAAATATCCGCACCAGTAATTTTATATCCGGCGGTGGAATTTCATCTCTCACCTTATGTTTCCTCCCCATCTCCGTATTCATACATCAGAATGTTAAGCCGCTTGGACGGATGAAGGTCCTTTTAGTATGTAAATTTCAGTTTGGTAGCGTTAGCTGAATAACAAGATATTTGAAATTGGTAGCACCCACTTTACCACTTCAATTGATGTCGTAGATTTGGGAAATTTCAGGTGTTCGCTTTATATATTTACATTCGAGTGTTTTTCAATTTCATATATATTTCGACTAGCGTACCGGCCCGGCTCCACACGGGTGCAATGCCTATACTGAATATAAATTCACCCACCGGAAATTTAAGGTTATAGAGGAACAGTGATGAAAAGATAATTTTGTTTTGTGGATGCGCCCTTTACCCCCGTGGCTTGTGCCGCAGTTGGAATATTTGAAAATAATTTTTATTGCAGAATGCTGCTGGTTTATTGCGTCAGCTCAAGTCACATGTCACAGGTCACGGACCCACTGGTCACTAACCTCACGGTGTGGGTAGTGGTCAAGATTGATAATGCAGTTGCACCCTCCCCAATATATAGGGGCTTCTGGGACAGAGCCAGCGAAAATTCAGGAAGAATCTTGTTAAAATAATAATAATGAAGGTTTTCATGTATCAAAGTTGATAACATATGAACCAAATGAAGGAAATACAGAAGACTAATTGGTCTGTTTATCTGGAGATGGACAGACCTCTGTTGTTATTCTCGAGCGTGATTTTGGATAGGACTTATTAATCTCTCTACGAAGGTGGTCCCAAAAGTACCGTCCCAAGAAAGAAAACAAAAAAAAAATGGAAAAAACGTAATAATTCTTACAGTTCTATACTTTTTCCAGCGACGTTCAATAAGGTCGATACCGTTTTTATGATAACTGTTTTGCTCCTCAAAATAGTCATTAACTGCCAACATCAATTCTAGAACGTTGGAAAATCTCATCACTGGTTGTATACTAAAACAGTAATATTTTTCAAACAACCTCCGCTATTTATGAAACAGGTCTGGTATTTCTTGGATCACCCTCGTATTTCTCTCATTATGTTGATTTTTTATCCCTTGGAAACTGTTGCAACAACACTTAGATGACTTTCCAGAAGTAAGTTTGCATATTATTGACTGTGTCGCTCATATATCATTACAAATAATTGTTACATTTTAAGTGACATAAATGATTTGGTATCATAACGCGAATGCCCATAATATTATTCGTGTCAAACAGAAATTTATTTTAAAACTTTCCCTTCATGGAGGTTCTGGAATAGCTCAATATTTTTTAACTAACCTAACTGTTCGAAATCCACACGATATCTTCCTCATGACGAAAAAAAATGATGAAAGTAAGAAGGAAAAATCGAAAGCAGAAAAGTTTAATTGGTTTATCAAATATTATTTCCCCATTTCCGCTCTTCATTTTTGAACGGTCGTTGCTTCGTAGAAAGTTATTGAAAACTAGTTGTTGTCGCCACTTTGTTCACAACAGACAGATAGCGATCAGATACATTTTTATTATATATTTTGATGACAGCTATTGCCCCAGTTTTTTCATTTCCATTAATTTTCCAACTATGAAAAGTTCCTATATATCTTTGATTGATGAGAACATCGTTTCGCAAACTATAAATGAATATATAGTTAACCAAAAATTGAACTGATCGATATTTTATAGTATTTTTTTTTCAACAAAAATTCAAGATGATTTTTTGAATTCACAAAACTTTTTATCTTTGAACCAATTTCGATTATGTCAACACTGCAAGTCAACTGGAACCCATCTTATAACTGGAAATTGCACCAAAATCAGAGACAAACAGTTCCCACATCAATAACACTTATATTATTTGTATTGATTGATTCATATGGAGTGGGAACTACGACCATTTTTCTCAGACTGATAGAGTGTGTTTGCGAGAGTGGTTTGAATCACTCAATTCGAAATCTCCTTGCATCTTCAGACCACTTTTAGAAACTAGGTGATTATCACGATTGCTCAACTAAAAATAAGAATCTGTTCAAAGTTCCAAAGCATACATCAAGTCAAATCTAACGGAGTTTTTCAATGCATTTGAAACAAAACTTCTTCAAACGAAGGTATCTTCTTTCTGGAGAGAAATGACATACCTTAAACTCGTCTGGCATATTGATAATTCTCTTAAAATATTTCCAGAAAATGGAGCCATAATATTTGCAATGATTAAAAAACACTCCACAGGAAACTTCAGGAGATGGATTTTCATTACTAGGTCTTGAAAATGCTTCTCTAATTTAATATACTTCCTGAAATTTGACGAAGGAGTCGTTTCACATGAATTAATTTCCGGGTCAGTGAACTAGTCGACCTCGGTTCAATAAGTGTGAGAAAATTTACATACGCTCTAGGTTGTTTTTCATGTTTACACACCTCTACGCTCATTTAGATGACAAATGAGATTTGTTTTCATAAGTGTGTACTATTTTTTTCTGTATCAGACTATGTTTACTACAATGTGACATGAAAAATCATATGCGAAAGAGCTAACAACAGTTTATATTCAAAAACTTTGTTTTGATCAAGTGTTAATTTCCTTACTCAAGGAAGTGAGCACGTATTTTGGTGTTTCCTGAAACTTCCAACACAACATACCCAGATGAAGATCTCAGCTCGTGATGTGATGATTCAACTTGAGAAGCCCATTTCTTTTCTTCCGTGCCGGTATACATCCGAACTTTGTTATTGACAGGCGAATACGAGTAGGCTATTTCCTCTGACAGATTTATTAAATACTGCCGAGGCGGATTCAACCTCAAGAAAATCTATATAATCTCGCAACAGGAAGGATAATAATTTAGTTTGGGTGATTTATGTAGTTGGGAGAGCAAATATTTTCTTGTATCGCTTCCGGCTTCGAATAACCAGTACATACCATTAGGGAGCCTTGTTTTACAGTACAGCACACAGTAAAACCCCATGTGGGGCTCGTTACGAGAGCATGACGGGGTGAATGGAGTTTCTCAAAAACCGCTCACTTCCTTCCTATTGTTGATATTCCATGGATCCGAGTTGATTGACGTCAATGCCGCGGGTTGAATCAGATATTCAGTTTGCAAGAATTTATGCGTGAGAGTAATTTTAAACAAGTTGCTCTTAAACATACAAGTTTTTGAACAAGCTTCCGAACGATTCGTTGACTAACACCATAATGGAAAATTTCTCTATACAAAATCATGCGAAGCAGTTACAAACTGAAAGAAAAGCCATCTCGAAACAGCTACGTTCATATAGTTATTCAGTCTGTATTATCAGATCACCATGGACAGATATAGCATTCAACAAGACGTGCGAATAATAAAATTGTTTCATCAAAATGACTGTTCTGTTGGGGTAACATACCGCGCGTTTCGCATATTTTACAGTCACCATAGTCGTCCTCCAGACAGGACTATTCGCAATGTGGTGGATGAATTTGAGCCCAATGGTTCAGTGAACGATCGATCAACACCTATACATAGACGAAACGTGGTATCTGCCAGAAACATCACTGCTGTCTGTGAGAGTGTGTAGAAGAATCGGAGACAGTCGATTTCGCGTCGCTCATCAGAACTCGGCCATTCGCAGCCAACAACTCGGCGAATTTTGCGTCGTAGCTTGAACTAACCCAGCAACTGGAGGTAAACGACCATGGACAATGACGATACCAATTCACATGAGACCGAAGAGCGTCCAGTGCATCCCAAAAAAGTTACTGTTTGGTGTGAATTTTGGGTTGACGGAGTCATCGGTCCATATTCCTTCGAGAACGACGTTAGCCAGGCCATCACTGTCAACGGCGAGCACTATAGGTCGATGATTACTACTACTTGCGCTACTTGCTACACAGCTCATATCTCACTGTGTAATCTGCACCAGCGATTTGAGAGCATGGTTATCTCACGTGGAGGTGATGTGAACTGGCCACCGAGATCGTGCGTTTCGACCACGTTAGACTTTTCCTCTGGAGTTTTTCTCGAATCGCAGCCTGATTTATGCGCCAGTCATAGAATACTGAAGGAGGAGAGGGATCGACAAGACAAACTGTAGGTGGATAGCATGCTCAGGGAAAGATTCGTATATACAACCATTATGTGGGAAACAGTCGTGGCACGGGTAGCAAAGACATGCCCTCAGGGGGGGGGTTTATCCCCACTGTTATGGAACCTTGTAATGGACGAGCTATTATGTCTCCTGGACCATAATGGGCATGAAACACTGGACTATGCAGACGACTTGATCATCTTAGTCCAGGGTAAATACAATAATATAGTGAAGGTATGCATGCAGCAGGCCCTGAATATTATAACAAGATGGACCGAAGATGGAGGGCTCAACATAAGCCCACCCGAAATCGACCATAGTAGCATTCACCAAAATGACTATAACGGAGGGTCTTGGACCTCTGAAATTTCGAGGTGAAGAAATACAAGTGTCGGGAGAGGTTGAATATCTGGGAGTAATTCCAGATTCCAAACTGACCTGGAACCAACACTTGGACAGGATGAAAAGGAAAGCGGAGGTAGCACTGATGCTCGCCAGACGCACCTACGGAAAAACAGGGGGGCTAACCATACAGTGTATATTGGCTATACATGACGATGGTTGAACCCATGATAACATACGCATCTCTGGTCTGGTGGCCAAAGATGAAGCAGGCGACCGCTATCAACAAACTGGGCAAGGTGCAAAGACTTGCATGTTTGGGAATGACGGGAGCAATGAGAACTACCCCAACAGCAGCATAGAAGACACTCCTGAATTTACCTCCTTTACAGTTTGTGATAATGGGGGAGGCCAGGATGGGCCAATTCAGATTGGAAAACTCACCGATCGGTGAGATCGGACCGAACAGAAATTTCGGAACATGTGGAGGAGCACATATTGAATATGTGCACGGACCACATGATACCGAAGTACACCTTTAACATAAACTTCACGGCCAAAATCATAAGCCGTGAAGAATGGAAGACCATTAGTCACCCCGAAAACATGTTTGGTCTGGTATACAGATGGATCGAAGACCAAACATGGAACGGAAGCTGGAATATACCCAGCGGATAGAAATTTAAACTACAGTTATCCGCTAGTACTATACACATCCGTCTTTTAGGCGGAAGTGTATGCTATCTTGCAGTGTGCAAGGCTTAATTAATTGAGACTTCAAAGAAATGAGCGGATCAATATTTTAACAGGGGCTCTAGGGGCTCTGAAAAACCCGAAGGTGACATTAAAACTAGTCTGTGAATGCCATGAAGAACCGAATGAACTTTCAAACAAATTAACTTTGTACTGGTTGCCAGGGCATTCAGGAATCACAGGTAATGGTAAAGCTGATGAACGCGCTAGACACGGATCATCAACTTCATATATAGGTCCTGAACCAGCTTTGAGGGTACCAAAATCATTGGTACGAAATCAATTAGGACATGGACCAATAAGAAGCACACAGAGTACTGGACAAAAGTACTTGGCAACAAACACAGTAGAAACTTCATTAGGGAACCGTCCGAGAAAAGAACCGAAGAACTTCTTTAATATAGTGGGGATCGGCTCAGAATAATTACAGGGTTACTAACCGGTCATTGTCCGCTTAGAGGACACCTTAATAAAATGGGGCTGTACAACGGAGACCTCAGCTGCAGATTATGCAACGAATAGAAACATCTTATGCGAATGTAAGGCACTGAATCACAGGAGGCAGGCAATATATGGATGTACAAAATTACGTCCAGAAGAATATGACGAACATCCAACACGGAACCTGTACAACCTAGCACAGGAAACGAGACTGATGGAATGGGTGTCATGAGAAGATGGGAGAACAAACGCTCACGAGCCCAAGAGAATGCAGTGTTTTCTGGAGACTTGAACTGAATGGACAGTCTGACAGCTCCCAAGGGAACAAAAAAAACGACCTAGAAGCACACACGATATATTATCCCGATGATATTACGTTGTTCTAACAGTTTTGTCCATACAGTACATATGGGGCACTGACCAACTGGTCTGGAATGTCGCGAAAAACTGCAGAAAAAGATTCAGTATATACTGATAGGAGTACACAGGATTCACAGGAAACGAAGACAGGGATCCTCAACTCTATATAGATGCACTGAAATAGCTGTGTAGTACCAATATCTTTGGTACGGAACAAGATGGGGAAGTGGGTCTATAGAAAACGTGCAGAGTACTGGAAAGACATACCGAGAAATACACACGAAAATAACTTTATAAAGAGACCGTGTGGCCTCTTTATAAAGGCTCATAACAATTGAATCATAGAAGAAAACAAGTTATGGACAACCAAAAATATGTTCAGAAGAAAATGAGATGGTGGGAAAAGAGGAGAGTAAAGGCTATTGGCGCAACTCAGTACTCGCTTGGCTTATTAACGCAGTTCCACCCATTCATCATTCCTCCAAATAATGAAAGAACTCATTTAAAAACCCGATTGAATATTTATTGTAACGAAACGGAGAAAATTAGTCAGAAATGAACGTACACCAAAATGTTAACCAATAATACGATAAATCACCAAAAACTGTCAGCCAGCAAGATTGAAACCTTTTCTGAAGATCAACAGGTACTGAATGAATTTCACAATACTGTATGTCTATGATCTTGACTCCCCTCAATATTTATGAAGATTCATACACTGACATTGCAACTTTGATTCGGTCACTGTACTAAAAGGCAAACTCCTCAATATGCAACCTGTGCAAAGTTTGCGTATTTGGAGAATGTTTTATATTTCTATATCCTGCGATCGTATCAATTTTGATGTATATGAACTTCGAATATTAAAAGATGGAATTCTGAATACTGAGTGTTTTTGTTTTAGAATATTCAAGTTGAGGTTGGAACATCTTTGAATTCACGTATTCGCTTAAATGAATTTGAAAAAAAGTGTTACTACCACGACGTAACCGTAGTCTTTAAGACATGTTTTGTTTTGGATGTTGATTTTTCATTCATGAGCAGAATATTTTTTTATTTTCTTCAGTTCACGTTTTCAAATTTATTTTGTAGTTTAATTGGTGTCTCACCTTTCAACTGTTTTATACACGTTATATCCCAAGTTCTCTCCATTTCGAGCAGCAGCAGTCGGTCGTCTCATCGGGAACTTCCAATCCTGAACATAATATCCGTTGCAAAGTGTCGCTTAAAATTTGTATGAAACGCGTTATGAGATTTGAATTGGTTGAAGAGCGAGGGGAGCTTCAAGTGCTCTCGTTCTCTCGGATTTTGTCACAACAGCATGTTGAATGTCTTCGGCAGACCTGCGATCCTCACCCCCTCATCTCTCGTAGGACTGAATTGATTTCTGAAGGGAATGGGAGCTTCGTTTTCTTTTTATAAAATGATGGGGTATGATGGGTAAACACAGCGAGTGAATGAACTTGATGCAGGCTACTTCAAAGTGTCAGTCATTCAGAAAAAATGCTTATATAGGCGGATCGAAATAAAGCGGGAATCATTGCGAATTTTGTTATTTCCGGGGAATAGCTCTAGTAGCATTTTTTTTGGGTTTATTGGAGTTTGTTTATCAAGTTGTTTTAGACCTCTTCTTTTGAGATAAGGAGCTTCAAAAATACATGACAATAAAAAGGCCAAAACAAAACTTTCACTTGCTATCGTCCAACCCGTGTTAGGAATCACACGTTAAAAGGCAAGACCTCGTTTATCCTCAGCTCGTACAAGTATCGACTTCTGAGGGTTGTCGTTCGTAGGGGTGCGACAGCTGGTTAACGGAAAAACAGATTTTAATCCGACAGATTTGGAAATAAATAGGCAAAACATGTATAATAACATGTTTTCCAGTATTTCCGGCACAATTCATTATATTATGAACAAATAAAAATATTGACAAACAGCAACAATGTTGAAGACTAATGATTTCTATTAGGTGGCTGAATCACAACAAATTGATACGAATGACAGAATTCTGTTTTTCTGTACCCCCCCAAAGGACAAAAACCTTCAATAGTCGAAACTTGGCGAGCTGAGGATTAACGAGGTACTACCTTTTAACGTGCGATTCTTTTACATCATTCTGTTAGGATATTCAAATTGATTTCAAACAGAACAGTCCGTGAATAAAATATTTGGTGAAAAATTATTATTGCGTGCCATCGTTTGAATCAACCACCTGCCAACATTAATCTTGGGTGAAAGGATATTTATGACATTTTATAAATACCGTTTTTTTTTTAAATTCAACACCCTGTATTTCAGAAAACAAAACAAGCATATATTCACGAGATCTTTTTTCTTAAAACGACCTAACGAATCACCCTCAGAAGTTTCGTACTGTATTTAGAAAACACCCTGTATACGTGTACAAATTTTAAACTTTTCAGCTCACTCCGAAAAGGAAAAAGTGCTTTTTATCGGTAACTAGTCATATTTAATAATTTTGACTATCAAAGACGTTATTATACAGGTACATTTATCTTAAATCTGTATCCGTCTCCTCTGACATCTGCCGAGAAAGTTTTTCTTAAAATACATGTAAAACTGAATTTCATATATAAATATCTTTAGTATTATTTCTTGTTCTCCCTGCTTCAGAAGGTTTCCATTAAATTTAAAAAAATCGGGAATGACATTTCGAATTTCTTCTCGAAAACTGAACAAAAGCGCGATAAATACATACCATGAGCTACCGTGGCCCGTGTTTGCTTATTGTAAATCACGTACACGTCGGGATGAGCTTTGATATACGATTTCTTCAAAGGAGACACTCGTAAGGGTCCAACGTGTATACGATTTACGATCCTTTTTTCACTTGTAACTGAAAAGTTGAGCAAATACCTCATAAAACTCGGAATTTGTAGTCCGCGTTTCCAGATGTTTACTCAATTTAAATTGTATAATCTGCTGTGTAAATAGTAGGATTGCCGAGGAAAATACCAACCCCCGTATTCAAATACTGTGCAATAAATCAATTTCATTTAATTATTAGATAAGAGTGCTAACTGAATAGTTGTGTAGGCAGGTGGTAGAGGAATGGGTGCGGAGTACTTGAAACATTTTTTGAAGTGACTGCTAAAACTATTCGATATTCCATAACCATTAGGCATAGATTCAATAAATTATCCAGATTACAGCATTGAAACCGATAAAATGATACTAGGCCACCAAAACAGAGTTTTTCAGTGTCTTTGTCCTAATCCAATTGAACCAGACCACGCAAAATCATTATCCTTCGATGTGCAGAATCCAGCATACCTCCTGATGCTACTATTACTTTAGTTATAGAAATATTAGAGAAAAATCGAGTGAACCGAGATATAGAAAAAGAAATCGTTAATCTTCTGTCGTTATGCCTCAAACAAAATTATTTTCCATTCAACAATCATATTTATTGTTTTACGCTTCGGGAGATTTTCAATCTGGTGTGGGGAATGTGAGGTACCGAAATCATAACGTTAATAAAGTTTAACAGAAACGTTCCTTACAGATTTTCCAACGGTTTTGGCAAATTCTAAGTCGGATCCCGACCATCGTCATTTCTCTAGATGTTTAGGGATATTATATGATTTTCAGAAAGAACACAAACGCAATCGTCATCGTGTAGTTCATCATAATTATTGCGAGTGAAATGAACTGTGGGATTGGGGTGAAGTTATTGTCGAGAATGCGGCAGTGAACATAGTGTAGGCGCCCTTTGAATTTAGCCGCCCTTTGAAAAGAAATGCGGTCCATTCATCCCCTCTAATTTCTGGATTGATTGTCATTTTTATCACCCCCGACTAGACCAGGACAGGAGCGAATTGGTTTTCTGTGAAACTGAATTTCCTGAAAGACAAACATTTTTTCCCATTGAATTGTAAAAGGCTCACCTCCTGATTCATGTCAGATTGGTTCGAGAGTGGCTGAATGAGAATTATCTGAACAGTTTGATTCTCAGAATGACCTGATGGATCACCTGATATGACACCATTGGATTTTTGTGAAGATTTCTGAAATCTAAAGTATACATCATACAGTCCCAGTCAATTCCAGAGTCCACGGATTGTATTATAGTTGTTTGCAAAAAAATTACCTTGTAAATTTTCAAATACATTTTTAACCGACACATTATTGAATGACTTTTTTCGAGATCAATTGTCCTAACACCAATCTGATATTTTTGCACTCGACGCGCGTTTCGCCAACAAAGTTAGCATCCTCAGGGGAAGAAAATTGATACCTAGTCTAGTCTGGTTAATCCTGATGTACTGAAATTTGTTACCTGAGGTTGTATACCTGAAGTCCAATATGGAATTTCTCGGTAATTAACTACCTGCAAGTTCTTAGTAATTATTCTCTTCATAACAGAAGATTAATCTTCTGTTAGGATTTTTTAAAATGAGTTGAAGTAAGTTTTGAATGAAAACTCGAATGAAATCATATATTTTTTCTTTGTAGAATTCCAAAAAGAATACAAAACGTTGATCCTATCCGAAACAGTTGATCCTATTTCGATGGATAAACCAAGTATTGAACAGATACTGTTTAGCATCTTCAGAGGTTCTTACATCTTCAGTTCATCTCCGTAGCCTGGGTATTCTGAGCGCGTAAAGCGTACTTTTGTTGATACAGGTAGTTTGTTGTGCTAATACCTACCTGTAGGAACCTGAATAAGGTGAATTATTGTTAATAACATTCGTTGACCCTCTTCTAGCTGCCGTCATGATGTTTATTATTCTTAAACTTCTTAAAATGGGATTCCATATTCGGTTGAGGTTCACAGCTCCTTTTTTTCTGTTGAAATTAAACGTGTTTTTGTGGATCTCTATTGCCTGCCGTACCAGTCGGCTATGATATCCCTGGTTGGGGGCAGTGAATTTCGTGTTTCCAAACAGAATCATGTGGTTTCCTTCAATGAGTGCGTCTTCCGCCACAACCGACTTGTCCGTTTGGCCTAGTCTGCAGTTTCTTTTCTTCTCCTTCAGCTTTGTTTCCATGGGTTTTCTGGTGGTTCCGATGTATACCTTCCCACAAGTGTACAGTATGCGATAAACCCCTGATGCCGACTTAAGGTTTTGTTATCTTCTTGGTGGGTTCGAAAACCGTTTTGTTGTTGTGTTACCCCAATAGTTTTCCAATTCTATCTGTGACTCTAGAGATATATAGCAGGTACGTACGTGCAACCATCTGATCGTCTTCCCCGTTTTGAACCGTGGAACGCTTCAGTTCCATGGTCAATTGAGGCTGAGCCTATGGCGAGAAGCGTTTACTGTGCAACCTCTGTTGCAGGCAACCAGTGATGCAATTGAACCCAGGTTTGTGTTTAATAAATCCTACAGAACACAGAGTCAGATGCTACAAATGCAATACGCATATATACACACGGCTCAAAAACCACAGAAGGCTTAGGATATAGAGTGTACTCCAGATCACTGAGCCTAAGTATTTGACTGGGGAATGGGAAAAATACCAGCGTGGTCCAAACAGAACTGGCTGGTATCTCAAGCGCCACAAAAGAAGTAACCAGGAAAGGAATTTCTGACAAAAACATAACAATCTGCATTGACAGCAGACAAGCTCTATTAGCCTTGAACAGACAACGTGTTACCTCAGGACTAGTACTAGAGTGCCATCAAGATTTTTCCAAAGCCTCGGTAGATAATAATATTATCCTGAGGTGGGTTGAAGAGTACGACAGAAGTAAAGGTGATGGCATTTGCAAAGGATGCACTCTTGCCAGGATCACCCTGGGCGACCCTGGAAAGCTGGCGCCGAAGAAATATCTGCCGATAACAAAGAAAAATCTACGCTTAACAGTAGGATTTCTGACTGGCCACTGTCAACTAAGGAAACGCCTGCATAATATGGGGCTAGTGGATACACCTCTATGCAGGATGTGTGAACAGGAAGATGAGAGGATGGACGTTGACCTAAGAGGACAACTCCTCGGGAGGATGTACAATGGTCTAAGTGATGTGGCCTTACACTCACCCTACCTACTCTACAGATACAGATGTTCTAGTTCTTCCTCGAGATGCTCTGGTTCACATATTCTTCGAGCACGGTCAGTTAGAGTAGAGATGACTCCTCTCTTTTGAGAGTTTTTCTACTGATCAGTGAGTAAGTTAGGGAAGTATTATGATGATTCAAGAGAACTGGATGAATTTCGAGAAATGGAATC
Organism: Leptinotarsa defecta; assembly: GCA_015342085.1. Taxonomy (NCBI): domain Eukaryota; kingdom Metazoa; phylum Arthropoda; class Insecta; order Coleoptera; family Chrysomelidae; genus Leptinotarsa; species Leptinotarsa defecta. Next base: position 17,857 of record WOGO01000291.1, read on the forward strand.
TGTCAAAACCTTGAAACGCTGAGAACAGTGAAGCACAGGACTTGCAGTTGATCACACTTGTCTTCCAGTTGAAGATGACGTGGGTACAGGTCTTGTATTTTTGGCAGAGTGAGACTGGAAGAACAAAGGAGTTCTAATTATCTTTAGAAAACGCATACGCTGTCTAGAATTGAATAACGAATGCTTTGTTTTCATGGGCTCTAGTTTCATTCAACCCATTTTATGGTACTAGCCTTCTTCTCCGCGATAAAGAAATTCTTCAGTGGAAAATTTACATAGCAGAATGCTGATTTGCGACTTTTTTCTACAAATTCTCAATATTTTCAACTGGTTAGTCCAAGTAATAGTGGAATGCTTCTTCTATCCATGATTTTGTTGTAATGATATAATTTGTGTTCCCAACATCTAACTCGCCGTGTTCGTCGAGATTTCTTTCGTAATGAACTTCTTGCGCGGGACTTTCCAACTATCTGCCATAAATATATTCTCAGCTCCTCAGTGGATTTGGGGCCGTTCCGCCCCATCTCAAACTTCGTTCCGAATGACATCTCCATCACAAAGAGCCGAATAATAGTGTAGGGCAGGTGACGGACCCTTATTTCGATTAGGCTACGCGTAACGTTCATATTTCGAATTAAGGTCTGCAAATGGATTCACTGCTTCCATTCGGTTCCACATTAACAGAAACTTGAAGATTGTGTCATGAATATTGGAAGAGATGTTAACTCGGGGTTATTTGATGGATAAGTTAATAGGAATATGTACTCTTTCTAATAGCGTTACATGTATCTAATCTGATCGTTGGTGTATGAAGATGTAGAGAATGGGCGGTCACTAGAGTAAATAGAACGATGTGAACAACCACAGACATCTCTTCATCACAGCACCGGGGGTTTTTATATTATACATATGTCAGTGAGCGAGTCGAGTAACTTTGTGATTTTAAGATAGTCTGTCATCGGGTGAGATATATTCAGAAACAGCTCCAGATGCAAAAGACACCTGTTGAACTCTATACCCATCCTCTATGATTTCGACAGAGGCTGGTGAAGCCTCACGAGTATTAGTGGGCTTTGAGTAATGACTATATTAACATACACAAACACATCAAATCTCCTCGCTCTTTGACTTCAACCGCAAAATGCATGTCTGGATCCTTCAGTATATTTCAATCTTTCATAAGAAGATATGTTGAGGATTTTCTAGATTGATAGGTCTTTATAATTCTGAAGTAATCATCAAAATTTTGAATTGCAGTCCCCTCGTCTATTATGATGTAGTCACACTCATCGGAAACGTTAATTAAAATAAACCAATCAAAACAAGAAAAAAAATGTCGATTTTCTACAGTCCCGCCACTCGAATTCATCCTTCAACGACACCGAACCGCACTCGAGTCGATCGGATTTCCCGGATCGTGGAAAAACTAATTGAAATTCTTCGAGAGCCTCTCGAAGATCTTTGCTAATTTCCCGGATGATTGTTTGTTCGTTGAGAAAGTTGACGCTTACCCTCGGAAAACTCAAAACAAACAATCGAAATTAATTCGAAGGGAAATTAAAACCGACCGAAAAGTATGTATTCCCGAAATATTTGCACACAGAGTTGAACGAGAAGCTGGAGGATTGGGGAGGGTTTTGAGAAGTACTGTAACGTCAGAGAGTTTTGAGTGAGATTGAAGTTCTCGATAATTTTGACGGCATTTTGGTTGTAGGATCGCGGCAGATGTAGCGGAAGAGAGGTGGAACTGGAGGCAAAATTTCTACTTATATTTTGGTTACTCATAAGAACTTAGAAAAGAAGTAAATTATGTATGAGCTGACTCGTCACTTGATGAAAATTAATGACAGTATTCATGATGATAACTATACAGGTTTCACACTATTACTTTTATTCAAGATGAATATCGTTACACTATTCCACAGTGTCTGTAATATAATGACAGAAAGGTTCGTAGGCTGACTCAAAGATGGCGCTTCCAGTATCAAATACATATTATTTTCAGTAAACCCTTATCTCCAAAAGACACGTGTACACATATTGTTGCAAATCAGTACTCGTTTTTATCATTTCGAGAGGATTTTTCGCTGTTTCACCCGACCCTCATTGATGAAAATAATGAAAGAACTCATTTGTAAACGTAATAAAATATTTATCACAAAGAAATGATGAAAAATAAGCTCAGCAATGAATGAACATTCAATGAATACTGAATGAATTTTTCAATACTGGTTGATGATCTGGACCTGCCTCAATATTTATGAAGATTCATATGCTGAGGTTGCAACTTTGATCCGGCCACCGTGCTAAGGCAAAATGCTTAATGCGCATCCGAGCAAGTTTGCGTATTTGGAGATTGTTTTATATTTCTATTTCCTGTAGTCGTATCAATTTTGATGTGCATGAACTTGATATATTGAAAGATAGAATTGTAAGTACTGAGTGTTTTTGTTTTAGAATATTGAAGTTGAGGTTGAAACATTAAAGTTCATCAAGGTAGGATTTTAGAGAGAAAGGAAAAAACTACAAATTGGATTTTTTCCTTTTTTCCAATTTCAGCCTCCGAAACATAAGGTATCTGTATAAATTCTTGGCTACTTTCATGGTAAAATTATTGAATAGGACATAGGAATAGAAATTACGTAGTAATGTATCGGTGTGAAACATAGTTTGCCTCTTCTATACCCGAACAAAGTTTCCCTTTAAAATTTTTATTTGTGAAAGGTGAACTTTCCTAAAAAGGTCAATAAAAACCCTTGATTTTCCAACTTGTTCGATCAATGACAAATAAAAAAAATACTTTTGTTCAGTAATCTATTAGTTGTGATCAATTTGATTTTTTCTAGCACGTAACTGAAATGGGCTTTTTATTTGTTCAAAAGCACGATACTTTGTTTTCACTTTCGATTTTACCTAATGATTCTATAAACTAAACCCACCGGCATTGTGTTAATCCACTAAATTCAGGAGTTTATGAACTTCCTGTGCCAACTCCATCATTTCATTTGAATTCAGTCCGTTCCGCCATATTTCTCGCTCTACGTGTCAGGAATATCAATAATACTACCAAACGCGGTTAAAAAAACACTACCCCAACCCCCGTAATTTATTCGAAAGCCATCCCTGAGTGCTAGGGATGCCCCCGTTTCCCCCAATTACTTCATTCCTAGCCTTCAGCAAATAGGGGAAAACTACAATTTCGTCCTTATTCATTCTCCCGATCGTCCTTCATCTTGAGACGTAACTCGGTTTACTTTGGTATCGCGAGGATCGAGACTCTTTCGGAAAGTGATTAGGGCGTAATGTTTTGTCACCGACTGAGGTGGAAATCGAGGGGTTCGAAATACTCTTCTCCATTCTCTGACTTTGCCGGGAATTCTCCTGGGGCACTGCGCGTGTGGAATTTTGGACCACGATATGAGTTTTATTGAGGGGGATATTATTTTCATTACATTTGAAGTTAGAAAACAACTGACTACTCCACTAAAAGCTTGATTAGACACTTTTCAATAGTGAAACTGAAATAAACTGACTTGAATCGAGAACACAGCTTTTCAACAATAAAGCCATCTCAAATCGAAAATACAATTCGACTGTACTATGACTCGGCTCCGTATAGACGTGCGCCAGGTCGATCATCAACCGAACACTATGTCAAATCGAATGCGATGTGTTTGAAACGCCTAATAGAGGAGTGTTGAAGCGTTAATTCGTCATCTGCGCCTGTAGGAGTCATAATGGGTAGGAAAATCAACAAACTCTCCCAGATCTAATGACAATATCTAACGAGAATTGGGTCAATGAGCGTACTATAAACAATGGTGATTCTAGAGGACTCATCAAGTAACTGTTCTTAATTGTAACAGTCAAAACATTTGAGTAAGAGATTGGGTGGTTTGAAGAAAGTTCACGGTGCGGATAAAATATAATCAGAGGCATCAATCATACTCATCTGGAGGCCTATAAAATACCACTAGGGCCAGTCTACTACACCCAATTTCAACTTTATTGAAAGTGAATTCAATATGTGTTTTCGATAACTTTATTCAAGTTGTTTTTTTAAATTGTATTCTAAGAGATGATTTCATAACCATTTCTTTGAGAGAATATAACAGCAATTTATTGATTGTGTTGAAACAACATTAAATAAGTTTGTGGTCCATAATTTTTTTTTCTACGCAAGAATATCTATAAATGAATTATTCATAGACACCTTCATAGACACCTATTAATACACGATGAAAACCGTGAGTTATAGTTTGATAAAAGTTTCAACAGTTTTTGTTTTACATTCGAAAACAGTAGAATAACATTCAAGGGCAACCCTCTCCCTTCACATCTTACAAATGTTCTTTACGACCCCGGAGAGTTTTTGTGCCTCAATCAATGCGACAATAAACATATCCCCCTATTACACCATCGTAAAATAATCGTAAACCGACACCGTTGCATAATTAGATTAGCGTGATTGTTTTGATATCTCACTTCATCGAGGGAAGAGGAGGAAGATTTACGATGAGGGGGGGCCGTACGGGCAGATTTACGGATGACATTTTTCAAGGCCTCAGTAAATGATGTACACTGGGTTGTGTATTCCAGCATTCCATACCTAATGATAATTCGGTCATTTTGAAAACTCGAAAAATCGGTACATTTTCAATGAAAAAAAAGGAATCTCTTTTTTGAAACAAAGAATCACAACATTCCTGAAAAAATATGAAATGATGTTGGATGAGCAGTTTTGGTTCAGGAAGAATAAGTCGACAGGAGGAAGGAGGCTCATATGAATGCACGTGCGAATCTACCATATATTCCTGGGTCACAGGCAGAATTGGAAAACTCTTGGGAAAACACAACTTTGAAACGGTTTTCGAAGCCACCAAGAAGATAACAACAAAGCCTTGAGTCGGCAGCAGGGGTTTATCACATACTGTTCACTTGTGGGGAGATTACATTGGAACCACCAGAAGACCCATGGGTTTTCTGTCTTTCTTCGGTTTGCCGCCGTTAACAGAGCAGGCATTTTGGTTGTTCGCTGGCATCTGCATTAATTGTAAAACGAAAGAGCAAAATGGCAACTGAAGACGAAAAACCCGAAAATTGTGGTGACGAGGTAGAAGAGGAAGAGACTAGACAAAACTTCGCCAGAATCGTAGATTTTCCAAACGTTCCGGCCGCTATACAGAGTCAGCGACATGCTGCTAAAAAATTCAGTTAGGTGCTACGAATATCGAATCAAAGTTTTTCAAAGAAGTGCATGAATTGGAATGAAAATATCGCAGGCTCTATGTGCCTCTTTATGAAAAGAGAAATACCATCGTTAATGGTATTTCTCTTCTCATGATGATGATGATGATGATGAATCTCAATGGTCTTCCGACAACGAAGAAGAAATTGGCGAAAATACCAAAGAAAAGGAAGATCTTCCTAATACTTTGAAAGATGAACTCATCTTAGAAGATGCCATGAAAGAAGATAAAGACGTGAAAGGGATTCCTGAATTTTGGCTGACTATTTTTAGAAAGCAAAAACATAAGAGTCGTGGCGTTTTTCGCAAAGACTGTTCAAAATGACTCATTCTTCAATTTCTTCAGCCCTCCTGCTATTCCCGATGATACTAAAGAAGATTATGTCGATGAAGACACTGACTACTGACTTTGAAAACGGTCACTACATCAGAGAAAGGTTCGTACCTAGAGCTGTGCTTTTCTTCGCTGGTGAAGGCTATGAGGACAAAGATGAATTTGAGGAAGAGGAGGAAGAAGATGATGATGAGGAAGACATAGATTCTTATAGTACAAAACCCAGTGGTAAAACTACTGAGGATCAGAACTGGAAACAGCAGTAGTAGATCTTGAAGTTATCCGTTTACAACATATATGCTTAATATTACAGTTGATCCAGAATTATGAAATCATTGCTTGAGGTGCAGCCAATAAAAAGTTTCTCAAAAACCTGGAACAAAAATGCAGAAAATTATTTTCGAATTTTTTTATGGCTTCGAGAACAACTTTCCAATGAAGCAAAAATCGAACATGTTGCAAGTAGCAAGACCATCAAAAACATATTGCAGAGAACTTTTTTTACTTAGGTCCAAAACTTTGTTTCACCAAAAAATTTGAAAAATATACAGAACTTAATTTGTTTGCAATACATTATTTTTCATAACATTGCTGAATGAAATAAAAGAACTAAATCGGAAAAAAGCTTCTATACTTTTATTCTCGACTCCAAACGTCTTATATACTTTTATGATATATTTTTGACTGAAAAGGAATGAAACATCGATAAGAGAAGCATAAGCCGAAAACAAAATCAAGAAGCTGTCATGTATAAGATTACATCATGATTGCTTCTTTTGACGTGAATAACTTTTGGCAACCGCATTGGTTATTATCTTCCGGAGGTTCCCCTCCCAGTACAATATTAATGTTTCGTTTGATATTGAAATGACATTCGTTTGCATTTTCTGGTGGCCCCCAATTTGGCGAACAGCTCCGCGGAAAATCGTAAGATCACGCTGAATTCGAATGAAGTTTCGAGTGTAATTATGAAGTCTTGTCGAGGGGGATTCGTTTTTTGTTCGACGATAAATAGCAGTTAGTTGAGTAATTTTTATTTTGTCTATTATGAAGTTGGAACTTTATGCGAACTCCTCCGAAGACGTCTTGAGGCGAAATTTGAAAAGTAATTCAGGATTTTCTATTCTGAGAAAGGGGGAGTGTGATTTTGTGTTTTCGTGAATGGAAAAAGGATAAAACAGGAATATGGAAGATGGGTTTTGAAATCTGAGGCATAGAAATCTGTGGTGATGGCGTTGGTGGAACGGAAGATTTTTGCTACTCGGTGGAAAGATACTAATGAGTCTTATGAAAAAATCTCGGAATATCCTCCTCTTCCAACTGAATTCCTGCCTTCATAAATGCCTGCCGGATATTGAATCCGACAGCCATTTATGCAAGATATCTCACAGAGATCAGTTCAACAGATATTTCTTGTTCATCTAGCAGCAGGACCATGCTGGAATTATGATACAGGCAATCGAACACTTTACAAATAGCATCACAAATTTAACAACCACTAAATCAACAAATACCGACTCAACAAGTAGTGACATCTTTTGCAACTAACGTTATGCCTCACATTCCAGGACTGTCCGAAATGGAAACAGATGTGATTTAGAACTCCTTAAATAACAAAAAATATGCTGAGATCTACGAAACCCAACGACGCAAATGAAAAAACATAGAAGCATTTTTTTTGTAGTTAAGAATGAAGCATTTCTTTTTTAAGATACCATGTTCTTGTGGTAAAAGTTATATTGGTGAAACTTCAAGGCCATCAAAAGCGCCTAACAATCCGTGGGTTGGGCTACCTATCGAGCGCATCCCCAGGTGGCGGATAGAAAACTGCCAGGGGACTAGAGGCCCTGTCCGGGAAGCCAATGTGGCCTTACGGGCGGGGTCGCCGGACTCCTGGTCAGTGACAGAAATAAGTAGGGTGAGGGGAACTAAAACACCCAAAAAGCCTTTGCAAAACATGCCTCCGTGGACCAACCTACCCAAGTTAAGGTGTAAGGAATCGTGCCGACAGCTGAATGGCCACAGGGTGGTATGCGGTTACGAACCATCCCCTTGGGGAACTGGGCGAAACCTCATTGTAATCAGCCTACCTCTGGTAATGCGGGGCTCTGCCAGAGGTGATTAATTCTTCCCTTGCTACTCGTGGTAATACACATGAATGAAACAATACAAAAACAGAAATAACAAAAATCAAAACCAATCCCGAGGCTGGACAGAAATGCTCACCTCAATCTAAGGCGGTGACTGGAGATGAACAGAGATGTCCACCCCAATCTACCGCTTGGAATGAGGCTGGATATAACAGATCACCTCCAACAGCAAGGACACTTCCTGTGGCGGGCGCCAAGAGCTCCGCCTTGAATAAAGGCAAGGAACCGGCCGCCCCTGCAGGAAAGCTTCCTCATAATACACCTCCATG
>WOGO01000292.1:0-25842 GCA_015342085.1 Leptinotarsa defecta
AAAATTAGACATGTCGCAACCGTACCACTAGAACAACGCAGAACAGTCAATTCTGAGTGCCAGTTGTCATCCAAGGAATCGGGAAAACCAACCGCCAAAGACGGATCACTCTTCACCACGACAATGCGAGCTGTCACACATCGGTTCAAACAACTGCATTTTTGAGCACCCAAAACATCGATTTGATGAGTAATTCGCCGTATAGTCCTGACTTGGCACCGAATGCCTTCTTTTTATTCCCGCACGTAAAAAACAAACTGGTCAACGTGGCGAAAGTGCTTCGACAATTGGTTCAAACGCATGCAAAAGTATATAGATCTTCATGGGGAATATTTTGAAAAACAATAAAGTGATTTTCGATGATCAGTATTTGTTTTTGTTCTCTAATCCCGAAATATAAAAGGCAATCTTCGTATTACTTTTGGTAGGATCACAAGGATTTCCGTGGCACTGATAGTTTGGTCCATATGACCATAAATCCTTCAACATGCTCATAGATGCATAGATTTGTTCCAGATGATTTTTTTGTCAAGTTTCATGCCTAGATACCTGCAAATGGAATAACCTCACCATTAGAGTGACGGAAAAAATAAATTATTACTGCCATCGTCAAAGAAATATATTGTATTTCTAGTCTTACTGAAAAATTGTTGATGTACAATAGAAAAAGGGGTTTGCTACAGTATGAGACTGTGAGGTGAATACTTGTAAGGAACGATCTTCAAAAAAGTTGGGGAGTCACAAACTAAGACTATCTGTAAAAATGTAACATCACTTTTTAATTATGTAATCCTCAAGCGCAACAACTAGAGAGTCTCCCGAGTTTCTGACCGATTTTGAAGTATTACATCATACTATTATTGATTTAAATAATTTCAGAAGTTTTAATATATCGTATCAGTTATAAACAGGTAATATTCAGTGGTATACAACTTTATTCATTCACTCTATTCTCAAACACATAATAAATTTCCACCATTCTCTCCAGACATTGTTTTGCCAGATCGTAAAATTTTCATAATTATGAGCGAATTCTGTCGTAAACTGGCATTATGTCACCAGAAGAAATCGATAATCAATGAGATGATAATCGATTAGTTCTGTGGTAAATTATCCCAGTGACCTTATTTTTCGTCTTTAAATTTGCTCGTTAGTACTGGAGCTTGATGTGAATTTTCAACATCATTTCATCAATTTTTGTCCCATATGTTGGATCAATAAAGTAAAAAATAACATTTTTGAAGTCACAATTGTTATTTAATTCGAAAGCAAATAAGAGCCCCAAAAAATTGAACTTTTTGCAATGAATGCGTAATTAGGTAATATTAGATATTATATTGTAAATGTTTCGATACGATTTGATAGTTTAAGTGTTTGTTCCATAATGTTTTCATGTTCCACTAATATTGAATAAGTAAAATATTAGACATGTCATGCTGTTTTTTTCATTAAGATAAACGTTGTAAATATGCGAGAACTCATATACAACATTGTGAGACAAGGTAGATATGCACATAAGTAAAAGTAGTAAAACGTTTTAGATCGTATATTAAACAAAAAAATTAGTTACAAGGTGAATAAGAATATATAGAGAGTGTAATGTTTCATCCTGTATATATTGTTTAAGATTATTGTATGTCACTTTTCTGATTAACCCAGGAATTGTTTAAATAAACAAAGATTGAAAAGTAACTCTACAATTTCAATTAATATTCCAACACGAATATTATATTTGGTGACGAGAATAACAACCCACGTCAGTAATGGAAAACATCAATGTGAATTTTGTATCATTTGATACTAAATCCGATATAATCAATATTGGAACTAGATGGGAAAGATGGATCAATCGTTTTGAGATATATCTACAGGCAATGAACATTACCAAAGAATAAAAAGAAACAGCTATGTTACTGCATTACATTGGGGATGATGCATATGATTTGTACACATCCTTACCAGATTCACCATCTTTATCTTCCGATAATAATTACGACAAATCCAAATTGAAATTCAATTATTCAAACCCAAAATCAATGTTGATTTTGAAATATATAACTTCAGACAAGCTAAACAGTGACATGGAGAAACCTTGGATCAATACTACGCTCGCTGGTTGAAATTATCCTAGAACTGTAATTTTTGTGACCATAAGAGAAATCAAGTCTCAAATTATTCTCAGTATTAATTCCACCCGGATTAGGCGAATTGCATTATCTGAACAATTAACACTAGGAGAGTTATTAGCAAAAGACAAAACATTTGGAGCTACTGATCATCAACTTATGGCTATTAAACATAAAGAAACAGTAAACTTTTCAACAACCAGTAAAGAAAGCCGCTTGAGAGTTCTTTTGAAATACGTCTTATTTCTACAGGAAGTAGTGTGTATAGATTTTTTGCAATTTGTAAACTATTAATGTTATTGTTGAAAGTGTCACCCTATGCAATAATACAGAATCACACTTTAGATTCTGCAACTGAGTTATATATGAAAATTATTCGTTTTTTGAATGAATTTCTGTAAAAGACAATAAAAGACATTTGTGAAACATTTGCAATCCGACGATCAACAATACAAGAAAAATTGTAATCGAGAAGGATCTGATTTTGAAGGGAACACCGCGACGTGTTTTACAAGTACAAAAACAGTGCTGGGAAAGATGAACATGAAATTTTAAATAATTCGCATACTTTTGCAATCAACATTCGTCACCGAGTGATATAAATCACTCTCGACGAATGCCGTACTTGTTTTTCATTAATTGTTACACGCTACTGCAATGCCACAATTTATAGTGGCTACGAGGTATCGCATGTGTAATCACACTGTAGCAGATATTATTATAAGTTCTTGCCGTTTCTGCTATCAAGATATCCATTTAGAAACACTTGGTTGCTGTCGCCTGCAGAATCAGAATAAACTTCATGACGCCTCCGGACTTCTCACTGTCAGACGTTCTTGCTGGATGGTTTTGTTGCGCTTGTATTTCTAGCGACGAGAGGACGATTTCTTCCTGTGATATCCGTTTTGGAAATGAGCCAAAGTTAGTCAGAACGGTAGCGGTTGACATTCTAAAACTAAACTCGGGATCACAAGAGTTGTGAATAATTTCTTGTCGGAGCCCAGATTGTTTTTGGTTTAGCAAACGAAGGAAAATTAGGCCAGTTCTCATCTACATCGTTTTCTTCAACAAAGTCTTTAACGATATATTCTGATAAAAACTGCAAAACAAATTTATTGATTGAGAAGTAAGCCTAATTAACCCAACTATCACATCATTAAACAACTCATTTCACAACTCAATAAAAACATTGATCGATGATTGGTCCGTTGCAGAGCTGAGCTAAGATGAGAAATTGTTTTCTGTCTCTTTGCAGCTTTCACTGCAAACTAGTGGTTAAAAATCACTCAGTACCTCGATGCATTTCTAATTTCAAGTTTTTTCTTTTCTTAGATCTAGATCTAATGGTTAAAATAACAATTTTGAAAGAGGTTCATTCTATTTATCATTCATTTTATTGTGTCTAACAGTGAAAAATGAACAGGATCCAACAATTAAAATTTCAAATAAAATCATCTCAACAGTACAATGGTCAGTAAATTCAACTGATTTGAAACCATAATTCCAAGAAAATTGATATCGGACAGACTATGGAGGAATTTGGGTGTGATTTTGAGAATTGTAGAATAGAAAATAGATTGGTGTTCATTTAAAATTTCCTTTCGCTGAGTATATCTTTTCTCTTTTTCAACGGGAAGAGACATGGTGATATAGCTGAACGATGTATAAAAAATGGTTTTACTTTGTTCGAGTAGAGTCTTTTATAATTCGATGATCAACAAATCATTATCATTATCAAAATAATAAATTTTCCACTAGGAAAATTAATTTGCCGCTTTTGTATATTTCTGCAGTTTCATTACTATCAAACCGTTGAAAACTCGTATGATTGACGTTTCGCTCAGAAAATAAAAGTTATAAGGAAAATTACTACCCTTATAAAAAATTACATTTTACACCATATTGACAGTAGACTTTACGGATCGATTTTCATGCGATGCATATCTAAACATACGTGGACAATCTTCGTGTTTTTTTCTGAAGGGATTTTCAAAGTATCCCCCTTTTTTATATTGATTTGTATCGTTAATATTCTAGAAGTTGAAAGACAAAAAAGTGTTTCAAAATTCATGTTGACGTTTAACTTTCAAAAAGTCTGATTAAGATTTGGTGCTCCATTTTCTGAATTCAAAGAAAGGTCTATGTCTGTATCTTTTCACAAATTCCTGAACATATTTGTTCAGAAGGAGGCATCTGAAATAGTTTTACCATCGGGTAACTTTTTTATTTTATCGGATCGATTATTCTGTACCTTACCATTTTTCAGTTTATATTTATTCTACTCGTATGTAAAACATTTTCTCGATCAGAGCCCCCGTACTATACCGACAGGTAGACTTCGTTTCAAAACTTAACGTGTATGTCGTAATAAGAATACTCTTGACATGGATAGCCGGTACAATATTGAATATTTGGGTTATGTCACAACGACTACAACGACGGCATGCCGATGTCTTCGGTATTTTCTCATTCTTCGATGATTCCTTATGTTAGGACAATGCCGTGCAGGAGCGAATTGGCCCTTTCAGATCATCCCACACCATAGCTGCTGGAAAGGTAAATAGAGGAATTATTGTTAAATGATTTCTATCGGGTTTTCAAGAGATGTGTATTGTTGAAATTAACTAAATGAGGAAAGAGATACATATAAATCAGCGACAATGATATACTAAATATAGTGTGTTGGTTAAACGAGCTACAGTACATAAGTAATCGGATTAGGTAGATAAAAATTCATATTTCGCGTACTTACAAAGACCGATCTACCTCGATTTTCCCGAAGCCGGTTCTGACCGCGCGTTTACCAAATCGATATTTCCACTCCAGAAAAAGACGAGGAAAGCGTGTTCTGGACGAAATTTGTTTGAATTGTAAAGGTCTCTGAAACAAGGGTTGGAGGGTTAGGAGTTGGATAACATGCATGCGGTTACCGCAGAGACCATGTACCTTCCTTGTTTTCAAAACCATGAGTGGCTTTTATCTACTTATGCCGTATGCTCCCATTTCTATGTACATTTCGAAGAAGATGGATTACTGAAATAACGGTTTTGGAGGTTTCCACATTTCGGCAAATATTAGGTACTTCAAATAGATTCATGGAAGTTATTCAAATAGTTGGATTGAAAGTTGGGTTGTTGTGAATAGACCATTTTGTTACCCTGATATAACGTCACTTGATATTTTGTCAATTTTAAAATGGTTTGTTTAATTTATTCGAATTGAATTTCTTCATTTAATTCATTCCGAAAGTAAAATGTACGGGTGGAATATACAAGATTTAAAAATTTTTAGAATACTGGTTCTATACAAACTCTTATTATTTTCAGTTGAATGAAACTTCATGAAAATCCATATCAAATCTTCTATTATTCAGTGAAAATATTCTAGTAAACTATGTTAGTTGGTTTTTTTATATTCCAAAACTCTTTATTGTGAGATTTTCACTGAACAGTTTTACGAAAACTCAACACAGGTTAACAAATTTTGAATAACTGTGCTGTAATATTAGTGCACCTCCCGTTTTCGTAATGTTTATTTATCGATATTTGTGCTAAACAGACAATTAAGTGAAAAAAATAACAACGTTTATTTTTGTCCCGACCTGTACAGTTATTTTATAATCAACTATTGACTCTTTCCTCTATAGCAAAAGGCTCAGACTGAGAATCTGTGGAAGCAAACTAAATAGTTTTTTATATTCAAATTGAGATTTATATTCATTGAATTTATTCTTTCGTCAACACCTTCGAACTATTTACCAGTTTCAACTCGTTGATTATCTGAGAAAAGCTCCTGTTGTCGAGAAAATGCGATCTGTTCATCATGCGCTTTTTTGTGTTTTTGGCAAGTAGGTAAATTAGGTGAGTTGCTCAGAGTGGTCCTATGCATATTTAAAATAGGCACTTAGTAGAACTTGTGATAAATTTTAAAATAGATTGCGGAAGACTCAAAGCGCAACGATGTCAAAGAATTCAGGGAGTTGAGAGGTAGACAACCTTAGTTCAGCAATGTGGGTGCATATGTATCCAGTGGCGTATCATATTATTCCGTTATCGATGACTGAGATGGAAAATGAAACCAATATTGTGTTTTTTGCATTGATGAACATGGAAATTTGCCTTCTGATTCATACTGTGCAGAATCTCCTGTATAATCACCATTGCACTCGCGGTAATGAGTGATTTTTTTCAATTCAAGTAACACCTTCATATTGTCTTTATATTGGTAGTCTCTTATCAACTGTTCCAATAGTTTTTCTTGCAAAACTTTGAATGATGAAACCAATTGAGTTGTGTATAAATACTTTTGTTGACTTTATTATTAACGACAATTTTTTGTTTCAGGTATGTATTCCAACGTTTTCTTTCCATTTGGCGGTGAACAGTAAGTTATGTGAATTATACGATTATATAGCGATTGGGAAAAAATAATAACGGATATATTTTTAACACGCTTATATAAGCTTCACTTGTATGTTTGTTTGTTTGTTACCGACTCCTTTGTAGTCGATTTTGAGTAACTTTGAATGGACAGATGTATTTTAAACTTTGTACACTTGTCAAGAATCCGTGACAATAGAATAATTTCATAAGTTTACCTCGTTATCCTGATCAGGATCGCCAATAATTTCCTCGCACAGTTTCGTGTGACAGCAAGTGAGACAATCACACTATCTGTGCATGCGTATATATTTTATATTAAAACAAATGGGCTTAAAATAGCAAGCCAAACTAAAAAGTGTAAAATAAATAATGGTTCAAAAAGTTTAAAAAAAACACGCTATAACAGCAACACAAACAAAAAAAATAATTCGAAACTAATTTTAGATTGTGTTCAAAATAAGTCCTATGGCTTGATATTACTAATGACTTTTAATAATTCTGAAATCAGAATAAATATATTTACAAAAAATCAATTTTTTTGTAAAAAAGCGTCTAATACATACAATTATCAACGTTACAGGCATTGTTACTCGGGTATTTGGTGGACCGACTAAAAGATCAACTCTCCTCCATTTTTCTTTATCCATTGAAATCTGATAAAGGTGTTCAATTTGAACACATCTTATTTTCTTTCAATTATTAGATAAATAATGATGGTAATATTATCTTACCAAATCACCCTACTTTGGCATTCCTCAAGTCGAATATAGCCTGCTGTAGTTCTTCTCAACCATCAGAACAAGACACTATTCGTCGTGCTGAATATCGTCCGAAAAGAGGAGGATGAAAAACCGAAATTTTCCCTTCGAACTCTGCAGATTCTATCCCGACCACTCGGGTTATTTCGATTATAGGAGTCCTTGTTGGAATGTTCTCCGCTCTATTTTTGAATTTCTGTTCAGAAATCTGTTAAGGCACATGATTCTCGAACCCAGTGATCACTTACACCACGGTGTTGGAAGTGATTATTGGCTGATGATGCTGGCGCGTCCTTCCGTATGTATCCGAGATATGGCCCGCCCAGCAAAAGGCAAAAATCAAAACTGCAGTACAGAACACTATAGTTTTGTTCTACTACTTGACCTTCAAAACAATTTACGGAAACTGAAAACCAAAACTGAAATGTAAAATTATATCACCTGACCTTGTCTCTTTTTGGACTGGAAAGTGAAGGGATTTTTTATCATTGTTGATCGATTTCGAGACAGTATTTCTAATTTATAGCCTCAATTTCGTGATTCAAATATCTGTTGTTACAATGTTTGACGTTCAATTCACTGTTACCTTTATTCAAATTAACGTTCTTCTAGTTCGAAGTGATAACTAATAATTATTATATGTGATGATTATTGATATTACACATATATAGTAATATGATAATATTGAAAATTTACCAAAACTTGGTCACTTTTTCCTTCTTGCAGCAAAAGTACCAACTTTACCTATAGTTCTCGTACTTATTTATATTCAAAGAATCTTTGCCAATCAAATTGTGGTTGGTTGACTTCATAGAAATAATACTTTGGAAGAATTTGGATCTTTCCTTTTCTCCTACACGAAGAATAGCTCAAATCTGTTTGAACTTGAGCCCTGCTCTGGAATACTGAAACTTTGTTTGGGCCAAAATAATTTTTCACCTCCCACGATGATATCCAAATCCAAACATGACCCTCAAGATACGCCTCTGCCATGTCGCGGTCGCCGCTAATGTGACATCTTTTAATGTATTAAACGATGTAAAGCAGACGTCTCGTTTCTAATGTCGGTTTATCAAAGCTTATCAGTATATCCAGTTTGAGAGCTTTCAATGCTCGCATCCAGGAGAAAGAGGATAAACAAATAAAAATTGCTCCCTAAACAGATCCAAAACGGCTATGTTTATTTCGGCGAGATCGTTAAAATCTTGTTGAAGTGTTGCGCAGTGGCGGCTTTGCTCATTAAGTTTGTGAATTTTATACGTGTTATTTTGAATAAATCACGTTGAATGAAGTTAGGAGTAGACATTTCTTGCACACGCATGTACACACTGTTTTAACGATTCTTCCACGTTTTTCATATCTGCGATTTTTTGTTCATATCATTTTTCTTGTTTCTCCATTTTCCCCATATCTTGGCCTTCATATTTCAACTGCATTTTAAGACCTTCAATAACTGGATGTTCTTAATCACTTAGTGTTTGTTTCTGATCCAGTAGTTGTTTTTAATTGAGATCATACCTTTCCACCTGTATGACAAATTCAGAAAAGGTACCATTTGATATGAATCGAAAGGAAAATAATTTATGGACAAAGCACTCAAAATTTCTACCCTAGATACATGTGTCAGGCTCATCGGACGAGAACAGTGAAAGACATAAAACAGCAGGCTGTGGACCGAGAAAGAAGGTCCAAACATGAGCATTCACTGAGAAGAACAAGGAATGGGAACTAAGACCTCTGAAACTGGGGGAAGTGGAAATATCGGGGAGGTTAAACATATGGAAATGAGATAACATCCCTGGATGATTTGATACAAAAAATAGAAAGTATAATGAGAAAGGCAGAATCTCAATGTTGGCCAAATGAACCTTCGGAGAGACGTGGTAAAACTAATGATAATATCGCATCTCAATCTCCTTGATTTGTGGTGGAAGGCTGTTGTAGATTTTTAATCATCCATTGTGTATTATAGAACTGTTTATAATACACTATTGAGAAGACACGTACGTTGTATGTTGTGCTGACAGATGATCAATTTAGTTGACCGTGATGGCATATAATCTATTAAGATGATTTTATATAGTTTATTGATTGGTTTATCAAATCAGAGCCTTTATAAATACCTAGACCTAAGAATTTATGTAGGAAGAACTCTCTCTATATGAAAAATCAATTAGCAACTAGAAGTTAACAAAGTGATGCCACACTGGAATTTTAAATATCTAAGCTTTCATAAGATGTTATTGTGCAAATAAACTTCATTTACGTTTTGTCAAAATGTAATAGACTTTGTAAGCAAAGTGTGCTTCCCATAAATATTAAGTTTCGAAAAATTATTAATTTATAATGGAGTCATCAATTTTTATCAACTGGCTACGCTTTTCCAACCGAGGCGTAATCGCTAGAAACTAATCGGGAGCCTATCATACGTTGAAAAATAGTGACGCAGGCAGCCACACTTTCAGTAATTCATTTCCCAGATTGAGTAAGGTTTAAAGTGAGTGGGTCTATTCGACTCCACACTGCAAGATTAAGAGTTGATTGTGATTCAGACCAATGCAAACACAAAGTATACGCTCTGTTGTTTCACCATTTTCTAAATGACAAACTCCAGTGACAATTTCCGGTAAATTGAAACCATTTGTAGTTCCCTCTCTTGCTAGGAAGTCAGCTTCTTCATTACCTTTCAGATCAGAGATACTTCGTTGACTCTTCTTATTGAGGATTTTGGCAGTTCAGTAAAAATTGCAGAATCTGCGTATCTCGCAGAATAACCAAGTGCTTCCAGAACCGCTCGGCTATCCGAGAGTAATTTTACTGATTTATATGTGGGGTTGTTTTCCATCAACACAAATTAATGAGGTAGATTTCCACCTAAAATACGATCATATTAGACAACAATCATGTTGATATCTCTTCCTGGGTTTGTGATTGTATACCAGGGCCTAAAGATGTTTTAGATTCATCTGTTAACCAACAGCTGCTCCTAGTATTTTCTCCTTTCAAAAGATTTAGTTTTCCTATTCCTAACTATGATTTGACAAGGCAGGTTATTGACTGTTGAAGGCGTTGAATCTAAGGTGATTCCCATATTGCTGGGTCTTTCAATGACAATCAATTCACCCTACATAAACCTGTTTTTTACGATTAGCAATAAGCATGATTTTATGGAGGAGAGATATTTCTAAAAACATTTCGTTCATTGTAAAGTCACTAGGTACTTCTCTTGAGCTGTTTGCTGTAAATCTTTCAAGCAACAAGCAATTGTCACATATGCCCAATGGATATTTTTGGGCCCTAGCTCCAAAAGGTTTCTCAGATTCTTCGTCATATCCATGAGGCTAGTATTGCTTCGTAAAGAACTTCATCCAAGTGAGCTTTCAGGTGGGTTTTTTTAAACAGGATAATACCTAGACATTTCACTTCGGTTGCAAATATATGAACCCCACAATTGAAGGGAAGTGGAGTTGATCATCCAGGATCCACCCCTTGGTAAAGGACATAAAATTTACTGTGATCACTGAGTTGTAATCGTAAATATGGTAATTTGATAATTTTCACTTGCTTTTAATCTTCAGAATTGACTTGAACCAAAAAGTGACCTCCTTATTCTTTTTATTTCCTCTTTTCTTATACTTAACCTGTAATAATATCACAATGTAATATTGTTGGAATATTTCAAGCCTGAAAAGCTATTTTGAAATTCCATCAATATTTCTAGCTTTTTTATGTACTCGTGGAGTTTTTCTTGTTTAATATTGGAACAAAAATTTTTAATTCCAGAAAAATGACAAAATTACGCCAAATAATCCTTCAAAGGCCGCATGTGGCTGAAGAGTCGCAGTTTGACCCCCTCCCCTGCTATATATCATTTGTCCTTTTTGTTTTCCCTGTTAATTAATGTATTAGCCCGAGAAGTACCCAACGTCCATAAACTCCACCTAACACGCCGAAAATATCATATATATATTCCCGAACGATGTATGTAAACAAAACAGATCGAACTCAATTACACATACAAATTACGCCCATCAATTTTCAGCGCCGGTGCTTTTCTATCGAATTATCAATATTGATGCAAGGCTATTCATCTGAGGAGATTGCTCACGATGAATTACATCGCGAAACGTGTGTGTTATTGCTGGAGAAACGAGCGGAAATGCCCCGGTAAGATGTATCGAACTTATTTTATTTCAGTGGCAGCGTTTAGAGAAAATCGAGTGTCGATTAGAGATAAATAAGTCAATGGAGGTGGTCGGAAAATGGGTTGGGCCATTTCGAACGACGAATTTGACACCTATTGACTTTGTTTTTGAATTGAGTATATTGGGGGAACCTCCAGCCAAATTGAAGTTCAAACATCTGGATACTGCTTGAGAAGAAAGAACTAGTATTCTTGCTACCATATGTGTTAGTTTAGGTAGCATTTCGAGCATCTGTTTAACAGTATTCGTTTGTCATACATTTGTAGGGTATATAATGCAATGAGATTAGTGACAGCTTTTATGGAAAGATTCATTACGCCAGAAGTCTTAAGCAAAAATCCTGAAAAGAACTTACAATAAAATAAAAATTAAGCAAAAAAAAATAAAATTGAACAATCGAAATGAAATTGAAAAATAATTTCAATTGTTCAATTTTTAATTTTTTTTTGCCTTATTTCCATTTCATTGTAATTTCTTTTCAGCGTTTTTTTGGTCAATATAATTATTATTTTCAGCTATTCTTTTAATTTTAATTTTCGTTTGTTATTTCAAAGATTTAAAATGAAATCATATTAGACAATGAAGTCCGAAGTAATCAAATTCACCATGAAACAGTTTCAACCACCTTCAAACAAACTACTTATAGAAATCTGGCCAGATAGCGTTAGTTGCTGAGGCCTTCGAATCAAAAAGAAGATGAAGCAAAAACGATAGAATTTTTTGCTTTGAGTTGGCAACTTAGTTATCGTGAAAAGTTATATAGAAGTACATGTTCTATGATTACCTGGCATAGTTGTGACTATCTGTAAATGTCAAAAGGCTCATTTTATCACCAAGTACAATAACATTTGATAATCCTAGACGAAATTTCTAGTTTCTACAGAAATCAGTATCGTAACGGAATTTCACGAAAACAAAGGATTTACCTTGAAATCTGGCAACTCTGTCGAAGACACCGAAAAGATGCACCGGCTAACGAAATGTCACTAATCTGGCCAACATCCAACCAACTGCATTGCATTCGCATTTCGTTTTGTTGGATAGCCGGTCTAGCTTGAGTGTCTAGAAATATCTTTAGGGTAAATGCCACTTGACAATAATAGACTACTGGTTATAGATGAGTTGCTTATCAAGCTTGGCTGTGTGAGAGCCGGCGTCTTGGAGCATCCGGAAATAGAGATGTGGGTTACAAAGTGTTCCCGTAAAGCCGAATCGAAATTGGTTGACTATATCTTCATCTGATGAGATACATATTCAATCGAAGATATAAAGCAAACGACATGAGTGAAAACGTTTCGTAAAAATGTATGGCCTTCTTCAGAATCACTAAAATGAAAAGCGCTGTTGGAATGTATGAACTTATTACCAAAGGCAAAAGTCCTTCAACAATTTAAACATTCCAATTATTTGTGTTTGAATGATTCAATGTTTAAGGATTTCAAATAAAAAAAAATATATGAAACTCAAAGTCATTGTTTTTAAAGTACAGTAAAGAGTTTTCGAAAAAAAATCAATAATGGGTATTACGCGAGGTATTGGACAAAATTTTGTTAGATATCACCCAGGCACCGCTCTAAGAGCGCCTTGAGGATTTTCCTGTAGTGCTTGTGTTTTATCCTTAAAAAAAGTGACGGATGTCTCGAAAAAATCCGGATCTATTGAATCGAAAATTGACATTTCATAAAAAGTCGAAGTCTTGTAATTGATATCGACATTTTGATTAACATTGAATATATGAACGATTCACAACGCAAGACTCCTACCCGTACCTCTTTTCGAAAAACCATTTGATATCGTAAATCACGTCGGTCGACCTTCAACATTAATGATTCCATTATCAGTACTGAATACATATCTCAATAATCCCCGGACAAAGAACTCGAGTCTGCCAAAGATACGAAAAAAAAAATCACAAAAGAAGTTGTTCGCGTTCGTGAACGATATGGAATTGAACAGCTGTTGTTTATTCTTTGGCCCACAATGAAATATTGTAGAGGGATTTCTTGCGTGAGATATAGTATCTCATTTTTCTTCGAGTTCATTGTGATGAAGGCCGAAGGTATTTCGTAATGCATCTCGATAATTCAAGGATCACGTGGATGTTCAGGCAGAGAGATGAACGAATAAGGGTCCAATGGGTTCTGTTGATATTTTTAAAAATTATTTGAGTTGTATATGTCATAATTACGTACTGGTTTCTCAGATGGGGTCCATTACCATCACTTTTTCATGTAACTTCTCTTGCCAGTGCCGTTTTTTACACTTCCCGAATTTTTTGTTTTTGGCACTTCGATGTTCTTCAAAAGCGTGTTTTTTAGGCTATATTATTTTTTTTTTATATTTACACTTTGAAATGCTAGCCTGTACCACAAATTAATAGCTGGACTGGGCTGTTCTTGAAGGGCAAGCCTGAGAAAGTAGAGGTGATGACATTCACCTATGAAATCGATAAAAGACTCAATCCACAAATATATCAATATCTGGTTCGATTATTGTAGAACAAGTGGCGTATGTTATAAGATTAACAATAGTTTTCTATGTGTGAACCAAGTAGTTTTGAAGTGTGCACAGTCAGTACCCAATATTCCTACGGAGTATAATTGTGTATTGATAGGGTATTTGGAAAAATATATACTGCATTTCAAAAATATTGAACATGAAAAGTTTTTTTTGTAAAGAACATGCTTTAAAACTGATTACTGACGTAGATTAAACTTATTCTTATGGAACTTGGAGAGATTTGAGAGACTCACATATGAGAAACTTGTAGGAAGATTTTTCGACCTTGGTGGTCAGTTCACATCATCTTTGCTTATTCACCTACACCTACAACTTAAGAAAAATTCACATTAAAAAGTCTAACGGGGTCAAATCGTACGATCTATGTGGCCATTCCAATGTGGAATGAGCTCTGTGGCACCAGATGTCTTTGGTGTTCAGATCATCCATTTCAGGCCAAAAAAGTTGTTAATCATCGACCTATAGTGCCAGTGATGGCCTGTCCAACGTCGTTCTCAATGAATATAGATCGATTGATTCGGCCGTTACTTGATGAAGATTCATAGTAATTTCAAAAACTACACCTCAACGATTTGATCTTGTGGAGATCAAATCGTTGAGGTGTAGTTTTTGAAAAAAGAGTGATTTTTTCGGGATACATTGGGCGATCTTGGATCTCATGTGAATTGTTATCGTCCCAAATTCGACAATTTTGTTTGTTCACACACATCCAGAAAAGGGCCTCATCGCTGAAGATGATTTTTTGATGAGAATTAGGCTCAGTTGCCAACTGCTCCAGAGCCCATTCATCGAACACACATCGTTGCCTATGGTCGTTTAGTTTCAGTTCCTGGGTCAGCTGAATTTTGTACCGATGTTGGCCCAAGCTGACTCAAAATTCGCAAAGTTGTGGTATACGAAAGATTGACTTCCTGTGAGCGACGCGAAATGACCTGCCTCGGATTCTCCTGCACACTCTCACAGACAGTGGCGACGTTTTCGGTAGATCTTGTGTTTCGTCGACGTACGGGTGTTGGTCAATCGTTTACCAAACCAGTGGACTCAAGTGCATCCACCACATTAGTCCTCTCGGTAGGACGATTGTGGCGACAAAACCCAAACAAAACACCGATTTTGATTAACGAATTTTATTATTAGCATGTGTTGTTGAATGCTATATTCGTCCATGGTGTCGTTAATCCTTGTTGGAAGACCCATTATTATGAATGAAAAGAATCTGGATTGCTTCTGTTTGGTACTCCGGATTCTAGTGTTTTAAATTTCGGTATTTATTCTACCATTCGTAGATGAGAATTGAGAATTCTATAAAATTGATAATTCCATAAGATTTGAAGTTTACTATAAGGAGATGATGTGGCACACAATCATATTACATGAAGATATTATCATATAAGACGGTAGTTTTCTTTATTATTAAATATCCATATTGAAGTCAGACCTTCAGCAGCGTGAAGAATCCACGGGCAAAACAAAACGATTGCGCTTGTCACAAAATTCAACATTCCTCAACTCATATTCTCTCCGGCAGAAAAAATCCTCCAGACATACAAACAAAAACTCATGCTCAATGATAATGGACATCATCCGCAGTGATACGTGGTTATGCGGAAAAAAGTGTTAATGATCTTCTGCAGGTATGCCGGACAACCAATTAGCGTTGTTGTTATGTCGTTACTGGCATAAAAAATTGATTCAGCAGCGAATATGGTTATGGAATTTTATATGATATCGGCGACGGCGATACTAAATTAAATTACCGTCAGATTGTGGAGTTTATTTAAAAAATCGTTAGCGATACCCATCGGAATGGTTGGGTGCATTTTCAAGGAGAATCTTGAGGCGTTTCTTTGTTTTTGCAAGAATTGACAGGTAACAACAGTGAGTGAAATAGATGTTCGATTCACTATAATATAGCAATAGAAGAGAAACTAAATTGGAAATTCCTCAGGGAACTATTTTATGTCCCATTCTGTCCTCGAATTGAAAATTCGAGGGTTCCTGCTGTGTAGGAACGCTAGAAGCCAAATTTCTGCCAGAAATCACAACTTTCCTGTCTAATACCACGACGAAAATTGAATATATCCAACAGACATGTGTCCTACCGTAGATGCTTCTCTTTTTTGTGGATGAATGAGAAGAAGTTTTGTTGATTTTTTTCCAATTTTGAACATCCACAATCTGAAAAAATAACAATTGTAATGGAGGCAAAATGTTAGGTGAAATAATTTTGGCACAAAAACAGAATATCTTCTAGATATTTTCCAAATGCCATTCGATATAATTTCAATAAGAAATCCGTCCCGATTCAATTTCGAAATCGATCCGCAAATAGGTGTAATAAATTGTTGAATAAATCATCAAAACGACCAAGTTAGCTGTGCATGGCTCAACTGCGTTGTTAGGTTCAACGTACTCCACCTGTCGAAGAAACAATTCAAATTAAAATTGCGATTAACGCAAAATATTCCAGCAAAATTGGGCATTTCGCTTATGGTGGTGATTATACTTCAAAGAATCGTCATTATTAAGAATATTGAAAGTGTTCTACACTTAATTGTTATTCTGTAAGACACGAGTATTCCTAAGTATGTAAATACTTTTATTTACTAAAAACTGTTCTTTTGTCAGGGACTTTATTTGTTGCAAATGAAATGTACACTTATTGAATATGCACTTTAAGGCAATTTCTTGAACAAAAAACAATTCCTACCTGAAATTTTGTGGATTTCTTTAAGAATTTCTCGTGAGTTCTTTTCTACTGTGAATGAAATAAACCGGGGTTGACCAGATTCGAATAAAATATTTCAAATTGAGATTTGAATCGAGTGATTCCTTAAATTTTCCTCAATGATTTGAATTTTAAAAGCTACAATACAAAAAAACATCCGAGTATATCCAAGGGTTGAATTGAAATTATAAAAATGAAATGAAAATTACAATTTTCTGGTTTTAGTCACAGTGACTTTCATTGTAATATTTATATAAAACCCGAACTTCAATATCCAATTTTGTACTATAGTTTAGTTTTTTGCATGTACATATAATTGCCAGCAGTTTATATTTGGTAATTAAAGATAAAAATAATTGAGCTGTTTTGAGATTTCTTTAGTTGGCTTCTATATTATAAGTAATTTTAAAAATACAAAAACAGTTTTTTCATAACCTATAAAAAATTAAAAATATCGAATTTTTTTATGTAAATAAAGATCAATAATTTTTATTAACAAAGAGCATGGTTTTTGCTATACTCTATTAGAAACGCGGGAATTTGAAAACAATATCATTTTTTGTCCCATCATTGTAAATTTGTGTTGCCCCATCATTGTAAATTTGTGTTGCCCCAATGTTCCAACTGGGTTCTAAAGATGTTTCTTTTGATTGAAAAGGAATAATTTTCAGGAAAGAATTGTTTCCTTTTTCGGAAGTAGAAAGCTGAACTGTTTATTTTACTTTAATTTTCATGTTTAATTTGTTAAAATTCAATAAATTTCATAACTAACAATTTCAGGTTGATCAACAATAGAAAAAGTATAGAATTTTCATCATCCACTAATATTTCTTTCAATTCCTGACTCAGTTTACGGAAATAGATATATTACATTACTATTTTATATTTTTCATTCGAAACTATAAAACAATTATAAATATGTGAAAACCACAAAATTGCCTAATTTCGCTGGAGCATTAAAACATGTATGATCACTGGCAAGCAAGCAACTAATGGTACTTATCTATGCAGGCAGATATCACACGTTTATTATACTTTATCTGCGACAACCATTGGAGGTACTCGGTACACTGCATTGAATATCGTTGCAATTACCAGTGATACATCGCAAAGGACGATTAAGTCCTGCAGAAAAGTCGCCGATCTCTAAGCTCATTTCACTAATACGGTTTGCGCAGCACTGTACTTCGGAATCTTGTTGAAATTCAGTAAGTCTAGTTGGATCAAAAATTATTCAACCTTGTCTTAACTCGTAGTAGGTGGGTAAAATTAACAAAAGTTGATTGCAAAGCCTTTCCCAAGGATTCTGTTGTAGATGTTCTTGAAACTAAACTGAAAACGACGTCACCTAATTATTTTATGTCAATATTTAATATGGTGTAAAGCAAAAATTTTATGAAAATCATTTCAATTCATTGTTTGGTAAATACTCTCTGTTTAAAACATTTAGTATGTTCCATTCGAATTTACTACCTAGGGTCGAAAACCTGTGTGTTAAATTGGCACTAAGTTTACATTTGAGACGTATGTAATGAATAAATAAATTCAATTTTTTTACAACAATATTAAATTATTATGAGAGACACTGAGAAATTTGTTTTTCTGGAAAACTCTAGGTAACTTGAGTGGAAAAACATTATAATTGTTATTATACACATTACATTTTCCATTTATGGAGTTATATCAAAATATATATTCAACTAAAGTTATTTTTTGTGAAGGAAAATCAGTTTTTTATCGACCTTTTTTGGTAATTACTACCTTCTACTATTTATCTTAACTTCTCGGACGCCAAAATTTGCCTCCATCTTTATAAATAGACAAAAAATTCAATATTTGCAGTTATTTGTCGAAGAAGTTGAGAAATAAATAATCAGCAGAGGAATAACTGCAATTTTTTATCCATTTCTGAAGACGGAGGCGGATTTTGGCCTCCGAAATGTTAAAATAAATTGTGGAAGGTGAAAATTCCCAAAAAGGTCGATAAAAAATCAAAATATAGCCGTGTCATTGTTTACATTTTAGGGTTTATATGGACTGAGACAACTTTGGATAAAACCAATAATATCTCGGATTAAACGGTCTCAGCACACTTCCTTGTTTTTTTCATTGAAGTTGTCTTGAATAGTTTGTCGTAAATATAACTTGATACAGTTAACAAAAGAAAATGTACGCTAATTTCTGTAGAAAGAATCATTGGTGTGATCTGAAAGCATGATGCTTTTCTAAAACTTACCGCTTTCTCCGTTTTTCGTCTTTTTGACGACGTTTACCTATACTAAAAACTATCCGGTCGTTTCTTTTCAATAGGTTCTCTCCGTAAATAAACACGTCGCAGTATGTATGTGTCAACGTACTTAGCTTGAAATATTTACGATCAACTAACGTGTTTTAAAATCTACTCAGTTCCGAGACTATTACATCCCATCCTACGATTGCCCTTAAAATGATCTATTTTTGAAAACTACTCCGATTGCCAACGTGGATAATTTTCTCATCTGACACCATTCGTTTTGACTGTACATTCACGTTAGAACTTCGCCATTAAACTCATCGCTTGTGTGCAGGATTTTATAGACATAGCACCAGTGTTACATAGGAGGGGAAAAAATCACATTACAATTTTTATTTGAATTATTCAAGTGTCATTCAAATCATGCAACTAACTGAACATTTTTTCAATAACAATCAAAACAACCGTTCTAAACCTCTTATGCTGATTTTTTATACATGTATTTTTCAACTTCTGAATTTATTTCGTCAAAGTTTGATCAACCTTAATTACAATTGCATTAAATATACTTGATCACATAGTTTACTGTTTAAAGACTACCATGCAAGGTAACAAAACTTATTGTACAATATTTCAACAATTTGCTCATTTGCTTCCAGAAAAGTGGCATTCAAAAGGCTATTGACTTAACAAATTGAGAAAATTCATTGATCTTCATAGTAAGGACGAATAAAGATGTTTTTAAACCACTGAAATCAATTTCTATATTAGTTCTAATTAGTTATCGAAAACGAAACGACATATATAAACGAAAGTGACTATTTATGCCAGCTAAATAGAACAAAAAAATGTATGAATATGAATTATTCAGCACTTTTTACGAAAAAAAGTTCATCTCACAATAGGTGAAGAAGAAAATTCATTAGTGGCTGAAGAGGACTCTAGATATTGCTGTCTGGACATTTTTCAGAATAGTAATAGTAACAGTGCTAATAAAGTAATGAAAAAAGTTGAAAACTCTTCATAAAAAAAAATGTAAGACAACTACAGTGCTGGAGATTTCGGAGAAAGTTATCGAAGACATTTTACTAGTATTGTCTGTAGTTATTTTGAGTGTTTCTGTAAAAATATGCCTCTGTAAATTTTGAACAAAAATTTTTGACATGACTTTCATTTTTGTTGTTATTTCATACATAGGACTTGTCTTCCTTAATAAAACGATAACAATAAGCACCTAACTTGCAACTGAATTTTCAGTTTATTTCAATTGTGTCATATTTACTCTTTTTTATTAGAGCCAAATTCATAAATTCATTATTTTACTTTTACTTCTCAATTGAGTATAACTAATTATGAACACATTAGTAGAGAACTATAAAACTATGGAGTGTCGCAACTTCTACAATATACCCCTCTCCCTATACTTTTTCATTCGGATTTTCCACTGTTTCTAGGCATTTTCTGAAAGCATGTTCATAGTTTCCATTGCTTCTTCATTCACAGCTTCCACTGTATCAAACCTGATTACTTTCACGTTGGGGAACATAAAATGTCAAACGGAGCTAGATCTGGCAAGTAGGATGGATGTTCCAACACACATACCCCATGGTCAAAAGTGACTTAACCATCGATGCAGTGTGGGTTGGAGCTCACGTTGATATATTGCTCAATTGAAACGTAATTTGGTGATTTGTCTCACAGAAACTTCTCCCGTTAGTTTCTAACCACACCTCGTATTATAGTAAAATTGACTTGGGGTAAAACGCATTAAAAAAAGAAATAATGAAAACAAAGTTTTCATTATTTCAATTCATTTAACTAAACTAATATAAAAAAGAATATTTGAAGGTTGAACTCTTAGGTATTTCTACGAAAACTAAAAGTTACGCTTGTTTATTACATTTAACGATTCTGGCTTCCAAAAATTTCAGTGAAATTTTTCTGCGAGTTTCGACAGTTTCATAAATCATCGTCAGTTGTCACTTTGACACCAAGTTCTTCTGACAAATTTATCGAATTCCACCTGTAAAAATTTCCCATGTTGATGGTCGCGGTCGAATGCGAATTCATCGAATGAAACCAGTCCTTAAAGTCTGAAAGAACGAGGAGCTGCTCATAATAAATCCGACGTAGCTGGACCGATGCTACTCTCCATTCTCGCAAACCCAAGGTTACCTTTGTATATCTGGCCATCGTATTCAAGAGGCGGTTTCTCATTTAGGAGACGGCGGCAAGCAGTGTTGCCAATTCAATAAAGTTGTTCTGCGCAAGGTTCATGCCAAAAACCCGTAAAATCCGATCGAAAAGCGCGAAACATAAATTCATGGTAAAATGGATCCAGCTAAACTAATGCTACGAAGAGAACATTTCTGCTCATTTGTATGTATGTTCGTTTGTAATGGATATAGGTATTCAAAAACTAGTGATACGATTAGAAAAAATATATCTGTAGAAAGCTACAGCGAGTAACATGGGCTGTATTGTATTTAAAAAAAAATACAGGCCCCTTCCAAAATTGCAATGATGTAATGTGTCGAGGTGCCTCTCGAAAAAGTTGCACCACCGCCCGGCTCCATGCGAAATGCGGGCATCGACGAGATGCAGGAAGGGAGTCTATGTCGAATAACATATATATTAGAAGACTACAGAACATAACCAGAACAGAACAATAGTCTACATTCTATTCGGATATCCCCACGGGATCGTCTCTAGGTGGGTTAATTAGATTTTTTGTAGTTCACTTCAATGAAGTCGTAGCTAAAGCTATTGTTGCATTAAAAATACTATAATAACTACAGCAATAATACATTTTTGACAGTGTTTATTCATTGAACCTTGAACCATGTTCCACAATAAAAATTGACTATGAATCGTCCCCAAGTCAAAGAGTCAAAAATAAATAAGTTGATCAAAGACAATGGTTTGTAGGCATCAGATGCATTATCTATTGAAATAGATGCAGTCAAATAGATTTTTTTCCAGGAAAGTATATAGCATAGATAGAATAGCAATTTATATACAAAACATAAAAGGGCAGATGTGGTTTGCTTAATTTGTTTGGACCGTTTGTTTCTCCAAAAATTCAACATTGCATGGTAAAGTGCCATCCCATATGGTTGGGCATCAAATGTCCAAAAATCCTCCAAAACCAGAAATCGCAACGAATACGCAAAATCTGCTTCGTTGGCAACACTGCCTTTCCCGCAATCCCAAGGTTATCTTTGTATACCTAGCCAGCGTACTCGAGAGGCGGTTTCTTATGGAGAAGAAGAATTTAAAGAAACGCGGGTGTTTTTGAGATGGTTCCATATTATTAATTATGAAGAAGAGGGTATTCGCGAAAGTAATGGGTTCCAAACGACAGCGCTTTGTCATACGGATTACGACGTTATTATCGTAATTGGGTAAGGAAATAAACGAAATCTTAATCGTGGAGGTTGGGATTAGAGGATGGTAGTTTTTGTGCGATCTGTAACATTACGAACATTTTGAACGATAAAAATGTATACCAAAAAAACTAATTGTATTGAAATTGTTGAAAGTATTAAAGCATCCCAAACTTTTTTCAACCAGAATAATAACAATAATAGGCGTTTTTGTTATTTTCAAATAAATATATACAAAAAAAGAACAAAAAATACTAATAACTATCCTAGATATTTTTGAATGTAAAGGGCAAAGTTTATTTTGGTTTAGTGTTAGACACCATCAAATATATTCTTTCTGTATTCTACCTGTAACGAATACATTTTCATTCACGTTTTTCATTTATGATTGATATCTGAAACGTTTTCGATATATTAACTAAGAGTTTTTTCTATTTTTTGAAATATATACATGCAAAACGTCTTTGGCTCAGTAAAACCTAACTTCTGTAGTATTTATAAACAATATAATTTTCATGCGAGATATTACTTCGAATTAAAGTATAAGTTATTCTTTAATTTAGTCACATTTATTTCTTCATGTGATTTTAAAAATTTCTTGAATGAAGTGGAAGTTCCCGTGTTAAAATAGTCATAACCATAGACTATGGTTCAGGTCAAGGTCAATTTCCAGATGGAAAATGAAGTTCCAAAGGCACTCGTTCAATTCTAGAATTATTTTTCAAACAGCTGAAAAGATCACGTTTCATTTTCAGTTCAGTCTTGCTTTTGGATGCAATCCAGCTGCCCTTGGTAAATTGTAGGAAACTCAGTTAATTTGGAGTGGGAGGCGTTTTATTTTCTCAAGAGCTACTATGTCAAACCTACTGAAATATGATGAAGTATTTCAGTATTAGTTGTTTCACGGGGAGCGTATCAGGGCCTTTTTTGCTTTTGAGTATACTGTTGACTTCCACAACTTTGCAAAACCCACCAGTATAAAGATGACACTCTAACCTGGCTTCTCTCTGTCTACTATTTCCTAGAACGAAGAAGCTATTGTATACTAAAACACGTGTTTTGGTTTTGTGAACTGTGTATTGAAAATCTCACGATAAAGTATTGTCAAATATGTTTCTCATTCAGTAACAATTCCATTGTAAAACAACAAATATTTTTCCTACATACTACCGCTATTACCCTTTTCTTGATATAGATTCTCTCCTGATTACACCAACGTGATTGAAGAAGCTTTCAGAAAATAGTATTACAGTTTTGGGGAGTGGAAATCTTTATACTCACTTCACATTTGTCATCCACTCCTCCAGAGAATATTTTATAATTATTTTTCTAGATCATCATCATCATCTAGAATTTTTTTATAGTAATTCAGGATCGCATAGATCTACAGTTGTATAAACCAACCACTACTGATAACATATAGATAATTAACTTACCAGATATTCGACAAAGTAGGTCACCCTGTTCACTGAGCTAATCTCCCACATGTGTCAGGATCTAGAATTTTTTTATAGTAATTCAGGATCGCATAGATCTACAGTTGTATAGACCAACCACTACTGATAACATATAGATAATTAACTTACCAGATATTCGACAAAGTAGGTCACCCTGTTGACTGAGCTATTCTCCCACATGTGTCAGGATATTTGAACATCCTGCTCAGTTGGTACCAATTAAAAGCGGCGAAGATCCAATATTTGTCATAGTTCTTCGAATTGGGGTTTGAAATTGATTTTGATAAATGCTTCTCCCGAATTTAGGCTGGATATAGGAAAGGGTCTGAGAAACTGAACAAGCATGTCCAAATATATTGATCTATAGACCACAACCGGAAACTAAAAAAAAAAACAGTTTTATCAAACAGATTGGATACTCCTTTTCTATCGTTTTATTATTGAGGTATTACGAAAACACAATATAATCATTATACGGGTCTATTTGAACTGTAACCAGTTATTCAATTAATCAGATATTGTCGATTATTTATTATCATTTAGAAAACTAATCTAAAAAAATATTCAATTATCGATTTACGTATGTCATAATTACCATTACCAGACTGAAAAAAGTTTTCTCCAAACAGCAATGAAATTCTGGAAGTGAGCACCAATTAATTAATATAAACAATAATTATAATAATAGTTAACGGTGTAAAATGAATTCAGGATTTTGCATTCTGAGACAAGATTGAAAATAGTTTGTTAGTATTTTTTCGAAAATAGTATTTTTTCGGTATGAGAGCGCCACATGGCGTTCTCATACAACATTCATTTTTTTAATATTTCCATACCTCACTTGTGAAACATTTGTTGTGTGAGACAAATGTGTGTGTGAGAAATGACAAAACTCTGAAATTTTTGAAGTAATCCACTGAAAGGGTTTTTTATGGAGGGTATCATGAAGTTATGTAAAACACATTATATTATTATTATTATTGTTTTAGCAACATGAAAACTTCTCAGACTAATTGCATTGAAAACACCTCAGAAAAGTTTTGTTGTTAGGCTTCGACTGGTTTGTCTTACATAACATTATTACAGTTTTTAATTTTTAAACTGCTCATCACCATACTTTTTATATCGATATTCATCATATATAACGTTTCTGATTGAAAATTGTACTGTGAAATGTTCTTTGAAGAGTATGATTATCAATGCACTTAATTATAAATAGTTGCCACATTGCTATGATGTAATTCAAAGGGTCATGATCGCAAATCCTCTTTTGGTCTCAGTCATCTGGTTTTTTCAGAACATTTCGATCAAGTCAGGATGTTTCTTGAAGGAATTCATGCACATACACAATGTTTTTTTAACAATGGTTGATTTCATTAACACTAGAAAGATTATTCAAGAATTACTCTATTCAGAATACTTCTGTCTTATTTTATTCGTTTGAAATAAGTTCCGCCTGTTTGGCCCATATAAACATCGTATTTTTCTATAGAATAGTTCCAAATATTACTAATCAGACCACATTAGGTTGGATCAGTTGTCAATATTGTGGATTTTATGCACTCTGCAATGGCAGAACACATGTACTAGTGTGGAAAATCGTAGTTATCTTTCTGTGATGATAATTTTGTGCTGTTTGCTGTAACCAAATCAAAAAACTAATTTTCGGAAAAACTATTTGAAAGTTCAGAATGGTTATACGACAAAAATTGGAAAAAGTTAACTTGTAATACCAGTCAATGCTTTCATATCTGAGTGAAAATATTTAAATTTATTTGAGCATTGAACAAGATATGGTTTTTCATTGAAAATACTCCTGTGTTGTTTCATACGTTTTGAAAAAATTTCATTGATTTGTCCTATGTGTAACTATATAAGTGTAAAACATTTAAGGAGGTGATCCCTCATCGAAAAAAAGATAGGATCTTTCATATAAAAAAATGTCATTGGAGCATCCCTTGTTAAAATACATCCCCTTAAAGGGGGTACATAAAATTTGTATAACAATTTTTTTCACAAACACTAAAAAAGTTACAATATTGAAATT